>JARQWZ010004594.1:27500-104567 GCA_033150135.1 Gobio occitaniae | reverse complement strand
CAACACGAAATCCATAACTTTTTGTCGGCATGTTCTGACGATGACACAATTTGTATAATTAAAAAAAAAAAATAGATTTTAACAAACAACAAGATGGTGGACAGGAAGTTTGCCCAAATATGGCAAAATTGGTATCTATGTTCTCGGCATGACCCAAGGAATGTATTATGATCATTACAATAGGCTAATTTAATCAAAAGTTATTAGCATTTTTGTAAATTTCATTATAATATTTGACCACAAGGTGGCACTGCCTCAAAACTTTTGAGTACCATCAGGGCATGGTGCTGAAGACACATACCAAGTTCGTAATGATATGTCAAAGTGTTAGTGAAACAAAGGCCTAGTATTTTTTATTATTATACTGTATTGAAGTCAATGGAAATTTCATGTTTTTTTTTTCTATTATAGCACCACCACAAGAGGCACAATCCCAGCATTTTTTTATGTGTCCTCAGAGTGAGCCCATACGTGTGTTGAGTTATAGACATTTATATCAATAACAACATAAAAATGTACCCATGGACATATTTAAATCAGTTTATGTGAGTACAGTGGTTCAATATTAATATTATAAAGCAACAAGAATATTTTTGGTGCGTCAAAAAAACTAAATAACGAATTTTATTGTGATGGCCGATTTCAAAAACACTGCTTATTGAAGCTTCGGAGCGGTTATCAGCGTATCAAATTATGATTCGGATCGCGTGTCAAACCACCAAACTGCTGAAATCACGTGACTTTGGCACTCCAAACAGTTGATTCGATACCCTGATTCATAACGCTTCGAAGCTTCATGAAGCAGTGTTTTGAAATCGGCCATCACTATATAAGTCGTCATTTAGTTTTTTGCAGCACCAAAAATATTCTCGTTGCTTAATAATATTAATATTGAACCACTGTACTCATATGAACTGAATTAAATACGTTTTTAGTACATTAATGGATCTTGAAAGAGGAAATGTCATTGCAGGCTATGCAGGCCTCACTGAGCCATCGGATTTCAACCAAAAATATCTTAATTTTGTTCTGAAGGTCTTACAGGTGTGGAACTGCATGAGGGTGAGTAATAAATTACATTATTTAAATTTTTGGAGTGAACTAACCCTTTAAGTGTTATTTTGCAAACCACTAAGTAAATTTGTTTATATGTTGTTTGCAAACGGTTGTACGGATCAACTTTAATTCCATAAAATTTTGTCGATTGAAAAATTTGACAAACTGTCTAGGACGAGTTAAAAAAAGTAGATTTTTCCTACTAGGAAATTTTTTATGATGCTAAATTACGTCATATGGTACAAATCGAATCGTCATGAGCTCAGGAATCAGAGGAAAAAAGCTAGGCCTTCAAAAGTTATTAGCATAAACATGAGTGAAACTTTGGCCAGGTGGTGGCGCTAGAGGGAATGAGTTAGAGACACCAAAATGCAAGGGCATTATAATGGGCCATGACACAGAACCTGATTTCACCAAGTGTAACAACATGGAACAACATTCCAATCCACCAATCAGATTTGAGGGATAAGCTTACAGTTTATGTCAAGTTTTATAACATCAGTGTTAGTCACTTATCATTTACCTCATGTCAAAACGCAGTACCAAAGTAGTTCAAATGATGATATATTGCATCCATAATGCTCTCTGCAGTATAGTTTTTGTATGAGGTACAGTGTAAAAATGTAAGTTATTAATCTCTGACAATCTTATTTTGAATTAAACTGTAATAGCGCACATCTCATTCAAATGCATACATTACCTAAAAACACAGCGCGTTGCAATAGGTGGACGAAGTAATGAACATTTGAGCATGGATTCTAAAGATTTTAGTGTATTTTGTGGTCATTGTCCCACAGCAAACAAAATAAATATTACATGAAGTAACGGTTAAACAATTACAGAAATATCATACATTTTTAGGCTTTAAACTGTGTTCTTGTTTAACATTATGTAATCCATAAATTTTATTTTATACGCTGTCAGTTTGTTATCATACGTTTCAGTGTCTGTCCAACCTTAAAAGTAATCGTGTGGTAGATCCACACTTAAAATACATAGGTATTCTCACAAGATCACATTGCAGAAATAGAAAAAATTCATAAACGAAATAATAATAATAATAATAATAATGATAATAATAAACATAATACAACACTTCAGTTGTGGTTTTTTAATGTTAATGTTGTAAAGCTCTACATGAGTGTCTTTCTTTGTCAAATGTTTGTTAGATAAATTAAACAACAATACTATTATGTATTTCTTTTGATTGTTTTTAGTCTAAAAAATGACAAAATACATTTTGGACATAAACTAAGTTTTAGAATTTCAGTTAACTTTAAGCATCATAATAATTTGAAGGAAAAGTTACCTTTTATCTCAGGATAATATGTGGGACAGTAGAATGACGTAGATTCAGCAGTCAAGTTGAGCCGAGTAAGATATCTGGCCTTGTATCTGATTCACCTGTGGGTGTTGTCAGGATTATGTTTTGTTCATAATGTTTTGTTCACCATGGCTCCTCCCTCCACCCATGGACTGTTTTGCCTGACCCTGACTGTTTTCATTGCTCTCCTGTTTCACTTCCTCCTCCGGAGCCCCACCTTCCCCACCTCCTTTGTCATGTATTCTGTATACAACAGCCACACATTACAGGTGTGGACTTGTTGGTGCATTAAGAAAATGAAAAAATAAATTTTCTCCATTTGGAAATGTTTTATTAATTTATATTGCACAGAATAATTATAAAATCAGTAGCATACATCTGTTCATATGCATTCCATACATTTCCTATCTGAAAAGAATAGGAACAGGTTTAGGGGGAAATTAAAGTGAAAGCACATGAAGTGAAAGCAAACAGTGCTCTTTGTAGGTCTGTTTGCCCTGTAGGAGAAATGGAGATGATCAAACTTGTTGAATGATGCATATTAAACAATCAAGCATCTTCATTTTTGCATGTAAAGGCTTCAGGTCTGTTTTCATTCAATGAACAGCTGTTACATTTCTGAGAATGTCATGAGAAAGAATATGATTCTGAAACAATACTATCTTCAGGACAAAGATTAAAGCTATGGTCTACGATTTCAAAGATTGTTCATTATTAATAATCTCGTTTAGATGCTGGTTATGGTTCTACAGTACAATCTAACAATATGAAGAGAAAAAGAATGAAAAAAATCCATTCACTCTATTGGGTGTACACCCGCAGAGAAATTGACCAATGTAAGCTGTCCGGCCGGACAGCTTACATTGGTTTACTGCTCTCATCCAATCCCTGCTCCACTCGCGTTTCCCCCCGACCGCACCCCACCCCGCCCCCTCCTGCGACATGAAATTTTGCTGGCAAGTAGGCAGCGTCAACTCAGCAATGGAGAAAAAACAACAAACAGACAGCGGCAAGCGGCCCCTGCTCGCCCCAACAGTCAAGGTTGGAATAAAGAGAAAGTCAATTGAGGAAAGAGCAGATATTTTAAATAAATGTGAAGAACGCCGGACTCAAAGCCGAATCAATATAGGGTCCACCGTTGCCCGTTGGAGGAAGCTTCAGAGAAACCTTTGGACTTAAAACCGACGCTGATTATTTGTTGAGCAGGTAAACATTTATTTATACTTTTATGGTGTGGTGTATTACATAAATAGCTTTTTATCAGCATGACAACATGATCATGCTGCCGGTCGGCATTGGAATGTTAGCCGTTTAGCATCGCCTATCACGGGTCAAAGTAATTATATTTCTTGAAGTGCTTGACTATTTCAATAGGCCTAACGTTAGCGGTTTTCTGTTCGAGCCGATAGAACATTGTATGTGTTGCTAATCTTGCGTGGGCGTGAACTCAAACGTGTGCCTTTGAGCTATCAACATCTCTGTTCCGATGTTTACTCCTGCTTGACTGAGTGACGTTGTTCAGGTCGTTTCCCGGTGGGAGGGATCAGGTAGCACAGAGGGGAGGGGTGTGCGTGTGGAGGGGCGGGATGAGTTTTTTAAAAATTCAGGCTTTCTCGACTGATTTTCAACATCGTAGACTACAGCTTTAAGAGTTTTTATCATTAAGTCCACATATAGTGAACTGATTCACGTTTACAGAAGCATTATAAGTCACTAGCAGTTATCAATTTTGTTTAGTATTTCCTTTCTTGTGTAGAAATTGTAAATATGTTTAAATAAAGATTGATTGCTATCTGTACAAGAGCTTTTTTTTTTTTTGAAGATAATTCACCAAACCTCTTGCCTTAGTTTGAAGAACATCAGCAGCAGTAGTAGTTTTGTTATTGACTCACATAATAAGGAAATACAAGAGTTTGCATATTGTTTACATGTCTCCTTTGCATGTTACCTTTTATATCTTTGTGTTCACCCTTAGGTGAGGTTACATACACAATCGCGACAAACTGCATTTATGTTGCCACCACCCTGTGTTATTCTATGTATTGCTGTACACCTTGTCACATATCAGCTTTTAGACATTGTTCTGTTTTTTTGTTATAAGTGATGACAAGGAGGCCGCTTCACGCAATACAAAGTCAATGGAGACGGTTGGTTTGTTTTCCCCCCTGTGGGCGTGGTTTTCAGATTATGATGCATGAGGCTCTGTCTCCATTTCGTGGTTGAAGGAATTCTGCCTGTATGTCTTTTCTGGCGCTTCTTAAAAATTACTTTAATTTATTAAAATGTGAGGATAATTTAATCTGACTCCAATTGTATGTGACTTCGTTAAATTTGTTATGTTTGTAACTTAACAGCTGATCATAATGTGGCATTCTGCTATAAAAAAAGCTTAAGCCAATTATGGCAACAACTAGACTATGCCACCCCGGAAATTGGCCGGGGACCCACAGGTACACAAAGTACCACGAGCACACAGATTTGTAGTGGCTGGGACAGGTATCAAACAACAATGTAATGTTTCACATACATTTATTTAATAAACATCCTATAAAATACAAAAACAGTCTCTTTAATCATGTATAGAAAAATTAAAAGAGAGTACAATCACTCATAAAACTTCCTGCTCATCCATACAAACATGATTTGTACCACTTCAGAACTGGGGAAGTTGTCTTGCCTATCGGATAAGCACAACAACCACTCTTGCTCTCACAACACGCACAAACACCTCTCGTTGTGAACACTGCAGGCCGACGGCCAACCCATCACCACACACAAAAGACTCCGGCTAATACTGGTTCCCAGCTCTGAAGGGAAAAAGAAAACAGGATGAGACACAAGCACACACACACATACATATACACACTCTCCACGTTATGGTTTAGCAGAAAAACACTCATCACATGCTGTCAGAAGGAGCAATGTCACAAAACAATGGTGACCGTCCTAGCTGGTGTTCTTTAGCGGAGAGAGCACAAAGGAATCCTCCCATAAAGTCACATATACATTAAAAAAAACAGAAACATATAAAACACAAGATAACTATTTCCAAAAAAATAACAAAGGAAAACGAAATAGCAAAAAGCATGTACAAGGACACAATAGTAGGGACAAACACGTCGCTTTTCGTCACTAATTACCCCCTTCAAATCCTCTGGTCACTAAAGTCCAAGTCTCCCAAATCTCGATGCGCCACCGGTGGCCGGAAACACGCTATTGTTCCGGTCATCAAGATGACGACATGAATTTTGGTTACCTGCAGAACCGCAGCAAAGGCATTAGGCTTGTTTGAGATGCACCTTGCCTCGCCTGAAATATAGGCGAGAGTAGGCGGCTGCAGTGAGGGGAGGAGTGAAAAAAGTGCAGGCAAGCAGGACACTTTCTGAATTTCGCTGTGTTGTGGACTGCAAACGTCAGCAATGGAAGAGATTGAGTTTGCGTTCTTTATTGCAGATGAAGTGGATGCAGTTGAAATACCACTGTTTTTACACGAAGATGGTTATGATGAGGAGAATCACCGAAGGTGAACAGTGCTCATTACTTAAAATGGCTTATTCAGTAAATGGTATAAATCTATCTGATCTAGAGTGGTATATTGCAACTTGCATCTAATGAAATTAATGTTGTATAAAAAAAAAATAAACAGCCCAGACAGCAGATAATTCAGCACCAAATAAAAGAAAGGTTTAAAGGATTTTGTTAAAACGTAAATGTAGCCAATAGCAAGTTGCTTTTGAGAGAGAGAGAGAGAGAGAGAGAGAGAAAGAGAGAGAGAGAGAGAGAGAGAGAGAGAGAGAGAGAGAGAGAGAGAGAGAGAGAGAGAGAGAGAGAGAGAGAGACCATAAGAATTGTTTTCTCTCTCTTAGGAATGTCCCTAAAATTCCTCACTTTGTTGAGAATGTGGTCCATTTGTACAGTCCTTCAGTTTCAAAGTCAGAGAGAGGATAGAGGGCACCACTCGTCAAACTGACAGGTTTATTGCCCTCTAAGCCACGCCCCTTTTGACCGTGGGAATTTTCCCACGCTAGCTCCTCCCCTTATGGGGGCTGTATGTACACCGTGGGAATTTTCCCACGCTAGCTCCTCCCTTATGGGGGCTGTATGTACACTGTGGGAATTTTCCCACGCTAGCTCCTCCCCCTTATGGGTGGTGTATGTACACCATGGGAAAATTGGACATGTGTAACGCCCCTTATGGTTTGAACATCTGAAGCGTGGGAAAATTTCCCCAACGCACAGAAGGTGTTAACTTTTTTAAAGAAATGTATAATAAAGACAGAGTCAGAGATGATATCAGTGTTTTTTATTTTTATTAAAGAAGACGTAATTTCATTACATATGAAATCTTTTGTCACTTTTAAAACGTTAAAGCATCGGTAAGTTTAAATTGCATTTTTTCTCTAAAGGTTGTCCAAAAAAGAGTTAGTGTTATTGACATGTCAAGACATTTTTAAGATTTTCAAAAGCAAATGTGTCCATTCAGATTTGGAGAAAAAAAAGTATTGCATTTTACATAAAACACAAAATTAGTTTAAAACTGTTACATCAAACACAAACTAGTTTAAAAACATTGTTAAAAAGACTAAGGTTTTTTTTTACATACCGGTCGTTTTAAATATACACAAAAGTGTCTCCTTCATCTCTGTCATTTCATGGGGGAAAGTAAAAACCTGCGTCCAGTCCTGCCGGAGTTGTGAATTGAATGACGTTGTGGGAAGCCTGCAGAGAGACACACGCAGACTCCTCCCCTACCCCGCCCACACCACGTGACCACCGTGGGAAAAACTAAATTGCCTTTGGTTCTCAGTGAATAAAAATGCGTCTTCTCCCTTCAAAATTTAAGTGAGAAGTGACCGGTCAAACAGGATGCACTGGCTCAAAGAGACCACACCCACTAACACTCCCCTCTCAAAGCTGAGAGGTTAATTCAAATTTAAGTGGATGCGTAAAAAATGACGCTGATGATGACATCACTCATGGGGGGAATTCCCCTCCCCTGAAGTAGGTGGACATTTAAAAAGGATGAAATAGTACTTCTGATTATTGTCTAAAGATCGGAGATAAAGTTGGTCTATATTTAAAACTTTAGACCATATAGTTTTAATCTCATCTCAACTATAACACGAAACCCCTACACAAGTACACACACATTTAATTATTTTATTTGGAATGACAAATACTAATTAAAGCAACACACATCCAAATATTCATAAAGAGCTTATCATGTTTAACCTGACAATACAGACAATGTAAACAGTCCCAACCACATCAGTCAATGGGCTATGGATAAAGATGACATCGTCTTCTCCAAACATGCAGACTGCCTATGATTGCTGACACAGAGCAATATCTGGCTATTTGCTTAGAGCTCTTTTTACTCAGTCCAGCAATCTGCAAGCCTCGGACACATAATCTGTGCACATGCCCTAAGCTACCCAAAATAAGAACAGTTAGTTTGGTCCTGTAGCCACACACTGCCATAGCATTTGTTAACGGCTGGTACTTTAACATTTTCTCAGAAAAACACACGTCCATGTAAGCATCAAAACAACAGCCCACTTCTAGAATCACGATATCTTTAGAAAGTTCATCAATGACTACAATGTCTGGAGTATTTGGGTGTTCACTTAGAGCACTTTTAAGAAAGTTTATATTAAAGTTCAGGTTTGAGAACCAGCTGGTTTGAACAGTCTTATTTACGTGTATTGCACTTTGTCCAGAAACTTTGCGCAGTTGTTGAGCTATTGTGTTTACGATGCGATCGTGGCGCGCGATGTAAAGTCCTTTGAACGCAGGGCATCCGTTCATTATGTGCGCTGTAGATTCCATTATCTTATCTCGGTGTAGTAAGCAGAATGGTTCGTGATGTTTTGGAAACCACAGGGAGAGATTGTATTTGGTCGGGAGTGTTTGTAGCCTGGCTTTAATAACAAACTTTAGGATACCGTCGTTTACGGCTGAGTTTTGTAACGCAGAGTGAAAGACTGTATGGTCCGCGCTCTGCAAGCATGCCAGCTTTCCTTGAAGGCGCAGGTTAAGCCAGTAATCGCGCTGTTGTGTTTGAAAGTACTGAAGGATTTCATACCTGCACGTCCGGCTGTTCAGCTTCTTGCTGTGATGAAGAGTCGCCTCAGCATACACATTAAGATCCATAATCTGTCCCTGGCTGATAGTCACCTGCTCCCCACCAGTATGTGCCCAGTTCAACTGTATATTATTGTTGCTGCACAAGTCATTCAGATCGGGCCAATCCGAACGTACTCCGAATCCCGTAGCCCTGGTGTCCAGCTTTCCGCTAGG
Source organism: Gobio occitaniae (assembly GCA_033150135.1). Taxonomy (NCBI): domain Eukaryota; kingdom Metazoa; phylum Chordata; class Actinopteri; order Cypriniformes; family Gobionidae; genus Gobio; species Gobio occitaniae. Next base: position 95,887 of record JARQWZ010004594.1, on the reverse strand, counting down.
TTTCTTTCGGAAGCCGAGGAAACCCGATTCTCCGACTGCAGAAAAGGGGACCTTACGTTTGCTCAGATCCAGCACAAATGAGCGCCGAGCAACTTCACGAACTGTAAGGTCGTCGTTATTCAACATATGCAGTAGATGCTGTACTCTGGTCGCTGTATAAATCCATTCAATGTTGGGAATCCCCAGTCCCCCTTCGGATTTGCTGATAAAGAGAATACTTCTTGTCGTGTGTGTATTGAGATTTAACCATTTTCTTACCAGTTGCACGGTCTTATTGTTCAGCTCCGTCAGATGTTTTTTAGCGATGTGGATGTTGGCAAACAGATGTTGGATCTTAGACAGTGCGATGTCCCGAATGGCCTGGAGTTTCATGCAGATCGGTAGAGGACACTGGTCTATCAGGTCCAGTCTGCTGCAGTATTCTTTACAGATATCGCTCACTTGCTCTTGCCATTCTCCTGCAACATTAAACATATGTCCTAGATAACTGTACGATTCATGTCTTGAATAGACTCTAATTGTGCTTCCGGCGATTGTAAATGATGGAGGCTGATCATACTTGGCCCTATACCATCTATTGCCCCCGCTGCGTCGCTCATAGAACACCGCACATTTGTTGTTCTTAACTCCAAGTCCAGACCATTGCAGGAAGCGATCGGTGTATGACAGCATGTGTGTAATGACATTCTCCTCTCTTGATACTATGAGGACGTCATCAGCAAAAGCCTGAACTGGGTTTGGAGATGTAATGTCAAGCGGGGCAAGAGAACATAACCACTTCAGCCATTGGTTTAAGGCCAGTACGAAATTCACGGCACTCCACGGACACCCCGTCTTAATGCCAACTTCGAGTTTAACCGGTTTCGTTAGTTGATGTCCGCAAATCACTTGTAAAAATGAATTATCGTACACATTCTTGATTATATGTATATACTGTTCCGGCAGTTTTATTTCTTCAAGGGAGTGAAGCATTACGCTATGTGGTAGAGAACCAAAGGCGTCTCGAAAATCGAGGAATACCGCATAGAAGCGGGAGGATTCATGTTTAAAATCATCAATGGCAGTTTTCAAGCAGAATACGTGCTCATTCATTCCCTGCCTCTCTATATATGCTTTCTGTTTTGGTGACAAAGTTCCAGATTCCACTAGCCAAGGTAAAATCCTGCATAAAATGCACTTCATAAATACCTTGTATATAGTGGGGAGCAGCGATATATCCCTCCAGGTGGAGGGATCTTCTGGAACGTTGTTTTTCTTGGGGATCCTACACTCTTAGAAAGGATGTGTTAAAAATGACACAACCCGTGTTAAATTTTAACACATCTGTGGGTGAGCTCCAGGACCACTAGTTTTGTGTTAATGTTAACTCAAGCACTGTGTTAATGAGTTTAACCAGCCTGGTCTCATTGCGAAAATGTACCTCTGGCAACGTTTTTGCAAACCCCAAAATACGTACCAATATGTACATATCACTGCAGTTTCAAAGTGATATGTCCACTGGGTGCCGCCAAAAGCTTCGTTTTTTTCCCGGAACAGATGAGCGTCAATCTGACGTTTTGTGACATTGTTTTTTTAACGTACACCTACACTAAACCCTAAACCTAACCGATAGTGTTAACAAAAGCAAATGTGACAAAAATACAATAGTAACCATGTCTTTTTAGCTTGTGTGAACTCATCTTTGAGCTCTTTTATCATGACTTGTCTTTCACGGGATTCGTACCTGAGCTTTCATTATTACAAGTACAAATCTGTACCAGCTGAGCTACTGAGCAAACTTATTATATAAAAAAAGCCGAGCATATGGAGCAGATTAAGTGACGCAAACTCCAAAATTTATTCATTTACATGAAAAAAAAAAAAACGATAAAAAGTGCTTGCTGTTTTACTGCCTCTAGTGTTCATTTCACTTTGAAACTGCAGAGATATGTACTTATTGGTACGTATTTTGGCGGTTTGCAAAAACGTTGCCAGAGGTACATTTTCACAATGAGACCAGGTTGAGTTTAACACAGTAAATGTGTCAGAAAATTTGAACACAAAGATGTGTAAACTTGTGTAACTATCATATTTTGTGCCATCCTTGGCTACACTAAAAAAAGGTACCTAAAATCCTACACAAAACGTTAGAATTTGAAAATTATGAATCTCAAGTCACTTGTTGTTAATTTTATTGTAAAAATATATATTATAATGAAATATCAGCAGTTAAATTCAATGCAGAATATAACAATAGAATTAAGCAGTCAAAAAGGACATGTCCAACACAGGACAAAACAGTTTTTACACAAATCTCATTGGGTAACATGACACATTAAGCATTTTAATGTCTCACCAAAGAATTAATTTGGAATATAAAAGCAATATTGTGAAATATTACAATTTAAAATAACCGTTTTCTCTATGAATATATATAGTAAAGTATAATTTTTTCCAGTGATCAAAGCTGAATCTTTAGCATCATTACTCCAGTCTTCAGTGACGCATGGTCCTTCAGAAATCATTCTAATCTAATATAATTTCTGATTATTATCAATGTCTGTACTATGTACATCTTTTCCACAGCATAGAAGTAAAAGTGATCATAAAAATAAAAAGTCTGTAAAAAGCCAACACAATGTTCTTGTCCACCTTTGGGGATAAATTAACTTCTCCAAAGATTGGTTCCTGTTCAGAACTTGACTGACATCAGAACGTTCCCAGGATGCATGCGTGTCCACAAACATAAATGTGCCCATGTCTTCTCAGATAGCGGTTCCAACACTATAGAAGCAGGAAAGAGAGAGAGAGGAAAAAGTTACACATGAGTGTCAAATTGTTTTTAATCTCCAACAACATAATATAATTTGGAATATATATTTGTAAGTAACAACCTTTTGTCAGCATATTCAAACACTTCAGCTGAACTGCAAACTTAATTATGCAAGACTCAAATTTTAATACTTACATATACTTATTTCTCCAAAAATGCTGTGATGCATAGACGCCAAGAATGCAATCAAGGTTTTAGGCAATTCCAGCTTGTCAGGAGCGAAGGGATATCTGTTTGAGACAAATACACAGTAAGACACATGCAAGAAATCCCCATGTGATGATCTTTTTCTTCCCATCAGTAGTTAACTTAACCCACCTGTGCGCTGATATGCTGGAATGATATTAGGCATCTTCCTGGCCAGGAGGGACTGTTCGACCTAATAAAATATCAAAATAATACAAAAATAAAAACTAAAGTTGTTTGGAATGCTTGATTTGGTATGAATGAATGATTTAGTGACTTTTACTGCAAAAATGCTCCATCTTCTGATTGGTTCATATTTGCTGTGTAATAAATATAATGTTAGACATAATGCAAAAGTCACTTATTTGATAAGTTAGCAAATTTTCTCATCCTACCTAGCCTGCACTCCACCAGTTAAGTTAGCTTCAAAGCACTTATAACTATTGTTAATCATTCAGCAAACTTTCAAATCCACTACAACTATTTTAGACATAACCAAGTACATTATTTTAATACGCCATTACAGGTAACATTTCGTGTAAATCGGCTAACGTTAACTGAACTTACAATCCACAGTCTAAAGGCGCGGTCACACCTGACGTTACCATTGCTTGGCAACATTTTACGTGCAAAATCCATTAAAGGTATCTTCAGTATCGGGAATTTCATGTGAAAATGGAAAACATGAAGTTTGAATCAGGTTTTCCACGCACATTCGCTGCGTTGACCAACATGGAAGCTTTATATTGGTCAACGTGACGAGTTTGCTTGGTTTAGCTTCAGCTAATAACATACACTGCTGACAATGGACGTTTATTGCCCGCAAAACTTCGTCGTGACGGCGCTTTCAAACCAGTATTAAAATAACAGCAGCAGAAAATATTGTTTTTGTAATTAATATGAGTAAAAATATGATTGCAGGTAGAGCTTACCTTAAGAATCTTGCTAGCAGTCACCGCCGCGATTCGGCGCGAATCACATCCTCCCTCGCTGGTAACCGAAGCGTTTTCAAGTTCAGAAGCAGTTTTGACGCGACGGGTAATCAGCCGATTAACTCAATGAAGTGATATGATGATATGATAAATATCTTATTTTCAACAATATAGAAGTAAAAACGTGATGGTCGCTGTCCTTAACAGATTATGGGCTGGCTGACTGGATTCTATGCAGTCAAAGTCCCCCCTAGTCCCTATTGGTTCAGTTAGCTCATTTAAATAACGGTCGCATATAAAAATGACACATGAAGTGTGTTAGCAATCTGTCTACACATATTGTGTTAAATGCTGTGAGTAAATTCCCAAGTTGTGTTAATTTTAAACTACACATTGATATGTGTAATAGAGGTTATTTTTTTCTACACATTTTGAGTTAATATTGACACAAAATGTGTAAATTGGAGTGTTACACATTATTTGTGTAATTTTTCAACACATTCCTTCTAAGAGTGTATATATAATAGCCCCCTTCCAGGAATCGGGAACTTTCCGGTTGTTTAAACAGACATTAAAAATCTGAGTGAGTGTCACTATTGAGAATTGTTTTGTTGCCTTAAGTACTTCATAGGTCACACCGTCTGCGCCGCATGCTTTGTTATTCGGGAGGCTGCAGAGCACGGCTGAAATCTCCTCCGCGGTGAAATCCGAGCTCACGGGATAACACCTCGGGTCTTCCAGGTCAAGAGCGCCGCTCCAAGGAGGACTGCTGGTCTGCTGGTGTATCTGTGCTGGTTGGCATTTCGCAACATAATACTCATAAACGGTATTGACGTCGTTTATCGCAGGTGGGGGATCTAGGTAAGAGCTGTTATTTAGAATAATATCAATTGCCTTACTCCTACGGTGATCCCAAAGATAAGCTAGTTCGTTTCCGCTTACCACTCTGGTTTCTCTCGTGCTGCTGGAATTCGTCGCTATATTGAGCGCCGGCTGGATGGTTTCCCGTACGAAGCGCAGCTGCTGATTTATCCATTCAGTGAGCGTCTCTGGATCGGGCCTCGGTGAGAGCGTTCTACAGAGGGGGAATTTCCGAAGAATTCTTACGGTGTACTTTAGCAAAGGTATTCCTAATGGTCTCCCATCTTTATGAGTTGGTGTGTAGGATCCATTCCTGTAGTATACTCCACATAGGATGGTTATAAGTTTAGTCCAGTGACGCGGGTTGTTTCCGGTGAATTGTACTGTTTGTCTGTCATTAATTAGTTTCACATCCAGGGTTTTCCTGAACTCTCTCTCCTGTACCTGAAAGTGCATCCATTCTTGATCAGAAAGTGGGCGATTGTACTGTTCAAAGTTCGGCCAAGTGGCGTGCAGATGGTTACTTTCAGGACAAACATTTGACGGGTCATGGATTCGCCATCCGATATTACGGATCTTACCGCTTCTTAAAGCAGCTTTGGTTGCAAACTTCAGGGTTGAAACCACGCACATTGTAAGTAGTCCTGATATTAACATGTTCAAGCTCTTTCTGCGTTTTCGCCGGCAGCTACGACGGGTGTAGATGTTAACTTTCTTAGTGCAGCATGTCAGCGTGAAGCGTGCGAGCATGCCGCCGCCGCCATGACACACACACACACACACACTCACACACACTCTCTCTCTCTCTCTCTCTCTCTCTCTCTCACACACAGACACACACACACACACACACACACACATACACACACACACACACAAATGTTTTATTATCCTCCCCCTGCTATTCCCCCCCATTCAAAGGAATTTACGACTGTTTGTAACTTTGTGTTTTTCTAAAAAGTTCGAAAACGATCAAAGAATGTTTAAAAACTAATGTGCTTTAAACATTTTAAAATGTCAGACATTGTGTTTGGATAACATTGACAAGATCAGGGAATAGTTTTTATTAAACAAAGATAGTATTTCACATACATTTGAACTTTGAGCCGTTAAAATGTTTTTCTTAAATATAAAGATAGAGTAAACACAGCGAACACGTCCTTCCAGTTTGACGACAGAAACAAGACAAGCACCGCCCCTAACACTCCCCCTCGGTACGGAACAGATGTTAAAAATAAATAAATAAAAGCAAAACAAATAATATTAAGTTTTTCACATTACAATTACTGTTCATTTTTTATTTAGTTTAGGCAAAAACAATTGTCTCTTATGGAACTCAAACGCGTCCTCTCTCCCTGATGGCTAGATCATAATTGACTCTGGGGGCTGTGCGTAAACCCCCGCCAGACTCCGCCCCTAACACTCCCCTCGGAGTAGAAGAATACACCCTCTTAAAATAATTAAACAAATGACTTTTATAAATAGTATTAGTTTTAACATTTTGTTTATTCATAGTTTATTTAGTTATTCACTCTTAGCTCTTTCAACTCTAATCGTTTCAAGTCACACACACACAAATCACACACACACACACACACACACACACACACACACACTCTCTCCCCCACACTCTCACCAACACAGTCTCACTCCCACTCGTCACATATTGACGCTTGGTCAGGACCCCTCGTCGTCACTTTTTTACGTACAGGGTACCCCTTGAAAGGCATTTTTCGACGTTAAGGGTACTGCAGTGATTCCAATGAGACACCTTTGGCGTCATACACAGACGTGTTGGGCATGTGAATGTTATCATGATGTAACTATTTATTGAGTTATAATTTTTCCATTATGACATGTTGGAGTATGATTCTCAATTTAATCAGCCAGCATTATTTTATTTACATTTATTGATTTGTATTTACGCTATTTCAGACACGTTTGAAAGTAGCCCAACCCCGCCCCTTAACCTACCCATTTGCGTTATATGATATAAAACATAGAATATAACAGACAACATGCACACTTTATTGAAAAATGTCAAGTATTCCAACTGTTCCGAGGCCAAACGATTGATTTGTGTGAAGAAAAGACCCAAAAGCGATCTGCGTTTCCCTCCGCACCCCGGCGTCATAGTGAAGACGCTACAGGCACGGCCATACCCCTCGGCGTCAGTCTATAGACGAACTGGGAACTCCATTGCTTTCAATGGGAAACCTTTGCCGGTATATGTTTGGCATCAGTGCACGTGGGCCACATGTTGGTGAGTAGCCATGAATATTTGATATAAAGTATTTTCTGTCGTTATTGATCAGATTATGTTCAGTCACTGCATTATATCTTTCATTTCCACTCAGGCTTTGCTTTTCTTTGCTTTCTAAATCAACACACCTTGCTAATAGGGCGATTAAACACTGTCACGTGACGTGCTATAGATCTTTTAAACAGTTATTCATATTTAATAATAACAACTAGTGTAGTTCCAACGTGGCATTTGTAGTAGAAGCACAATAAAAACAACCTTAGTTGTAATGTGATGTTTGTTGTAAATAGACAGTATCCACAACACTTACCATGCTTTTTAATGCCTTTTAATGTAAAATCCAAATATTGTGATGTAAATAGTACTTTGTCCTGTATATAATGTATCTGTTATATATTATGACTTTTTCTCTTTTTTTTTTTTTTACCTGAAACGACCAAAAGGGCCTTTCGGACTCAGTCAGCCCATTCTTGTTCATGGAAAAGTAATGGAGAAGACCGAAAGCAGCAACAGCAAATATTTGCCATGGTAAGTATGTGTTGGTTTGAACTCTTTATCAAGCATTTGTTGTTTCTTAAACATATTCTTACAAACCCCATGGCTCAATCAGTGAGAACATGTTCTCAAAGTCTTAATAATTCACAAGATTTAACAAGCTGTCATTCATATGATACTCGTACATATTTGTACAAATACTCATACATAATCCTGCAGCTTTTACTCCGAATCCTGCCATTGGCTACAGCCTCAATTCCTGTACATATTTATCATGATTTTTGTAAATCAGTTGCGCCCCTTCTTGGAAAGCAGTCCCAGAAAGAAAAGTTTATATTAGGTCCAATGTATTCTTTAAAATGATTACAAATTGGGCCATTGGGGAGGTCTCTTCACACCTCATGACCTACCTCTGTTTGCAAGAGCGGAAATGCTCACATAACATCAGATATTCAATTATTTTGTCATCAGTTGCACTGCTGATAACGTCCTGTTTGCATGTAAATAATTTACGTGATCAAAAGATCAAGTAAATAATCAACATTTTTAAACAAATTCATATGTGCTACTAAAAATATACTTTTAATAATGGAAATGCACACCTATCAGTGAACTTGTTTCATAAATGTATTTTACATTTAATTATGCAACACTTTTTAAAGAAAGAAACAGTTATGTATGAAATCACAACTTGCATGCAATGTAATGAAATTTCCTTTCTTTCTGTTTTGCAGGATTACTTGCAGATTACTTTTATGAGCCAACCGTCACAAGAGCTACTAGTTATTCGTAGCGAATCTTGCCGTAATCAGGTAAATAATATTTTTAGTATATCAGTATTTACTCATGAAATGCTCCCCTGAATTGTATGTAAATTCATTTTATTGTAACTGTCTTAATGTATATGTTTCAAAAACAATAGTAATTGCACATAGAGTAAGTGAGACTTTCTTGTTTTACAGCAGAGAAGAAAGACCAGACCCTTATATCGAAGCAAGCTAATCGAATAAGTCCTTTGTTTAGGGTGAGGAAGGAACATGGCCATCTTGTGCCCAAAGACGACAGAAAAGTGCGCAAGTCCATTGGTATGTCTTGTATTGATGTATTGTCTTGCTTTAATGTGTAGTACAGAATTTGATGTTGATCTCTCAAAGAACAGCTGTGATCATTCTTTCTATACTCTGATAAAATACACACCATTATTCATGTCTAAATCTTTTTATAACTCCTAAAATGAGCAAATTAGGTTCTGTATCGTGGATTTATCTAAAATGGTAAATATTTGTTTCCTTTTTGATACAATTATTATTAAAATGATTGCCTTTTATAATAAAGGCTGTAACACTTTTGGCCTTCAATTCTTAAAAATGGCACCGTCTGTTTGTCTTAGATAAAAGCAGACATGTATTGAAGGGTTAAAAAAAGCATTTAGTTGGTATAAACTCCAGGTATTTCTCTATTGTTTTGTAGACCATGGGTGGTTCTGTGTAGCTTTGGAAGATAATGAGTTGTGGCATATATTAGGAATCAAATAGTAAATGTTCTTTGAATTATGTGAAATATCTGGTTAGTTTTTTGGCTTGAAACAAGGCTTTATACTCCACAGACTAAAACACATTGCATTTGTGTTTTAAGATGGATAGCAAGAGAAGGCACACACTTCAGAAGATTCTACAGGAAAAGACTAATGTGCAGCCAAGGAGGAATACAAGAGGCAAAAACTCCAGTCTCTGAGAACTATGCATGGCCATGGGTGCTTCATAAGCATGGTAAGTCTTGTGCCTCTGTACCTATAGTATTGCCGTATTTTAACAATTTTACATTGTGCAGGCTATCACAAGTGATGCTCTTGAAACAAGTGACAGAAGAGTATGTTGTCTTAAAAGAAATCTAGCATCACGGGCAAAGGCTAAGAAGAGACCATGCCTTTCTAAAATATATTTTTAAAGATCTGCTGTTTAAAAGGTTGCTGTTGATTTGGGTAAAATATTTTTTGTCAGTACTTGGCTAATATAATGTGCTGCAATATTATATACATAATGCTTCAATGTGTATATTATATAATGTACTGACTGCGGCTTTGTAAATTTAAATTAGGAATGGGCAAATCTGGGCCTTTTGAAATTGAGAGTTTACCTCCAAGACTAATCGAGCATGCCTGGAATTTGTAACTAAAGTCTTCAGTTTTACTTATAGATAATTATAGGCAGGCAGGTGGGTTTGAGGTTGGAGCTAAATCTGCAGGACAATGGATGCTGAGGCCCAGAGTAGCCAACCACTGCTTAAATCATGCAGAACATATGCTAACCTGACTACATTAAACTTAATTTGAATTGTGTTTTTTCTTTTACTTTTAGACCAGGACTGGAGAATGCCTGACAATGGGATGTTACAACTTCTTCCTCTGGTTGAGAAAAGGCTACACCACATCAGTGACCACATCATCTGTTTATCAGTTATACACTGTAGGGTACAAGTGGGCAAACTGATTAGAAGAAAAAGAACAGGATAGAACATGAACATGATAGAGGGAAGAGCAAGAAACCAGTCTAGCTGTGATAATGAATCATTATTTTTCAACACAATATCAAATCTGTTTTCTGTATCATAGTTGACTGGATGGGATTCTGTGGCACTCATTTGTGTGGCTTCAGCAGCTGTGAATGGATTAATATGATGTTAATGTATTTTTGAAGACCCATTTTTATTTATCTTGAATCTAATTTTTCTTTATGCTACTTTATCAACTGTATACTGTATCCTCCAATAAAGAGTTGAGTGATAAAGTATGGTGAATATTGTGTATGGTGTTTTTAAAGTAAATACACATTTTATGAGTTGATTTAGGTTATCAAAGTAATTAACAATATTATTTTACTTGAAACATAAACATTTTTCATCTGGTTATATTATATTTGGTACAACAATGCACCAAAAAGTTGTATTTGCATGCTGTGACAATACGCCAGTTTTCAGTGAAATAAAGGGAAGGATTTCAAACACTTCAAGCTTAACTGACGATGATCCATGTTGATAAATCTGGTACATTTACTACTGCAATAAAAATTAAAGCATGCACATTACCGATGTCAGGTACGTGAAAATACATACAATTTTGGCAATGTCTCTTTTGTTATTTTACTTAATGGTGCATTGTCCTATATTTAATAATAATAGTGAAGTGTAAATCTAAATAGTTTTTGTTTACACTGGAAACTGGATAATGGCAAGTTGTTGTGGGTTCATCCATTATATTTATGGGTGTTTATCCATAAAAGAAAATAAATATTAATAATTATATTACATTTCTTTCAAATATTTCTGTATTTCATCAGATGTTCTCACAATACCCATCAAAACCTAATACAAGCATGATGTTAGAATAGAAAAGAGAAAATACTCTGATATTTAAATGTGACTCAAAGTTTGTTGTCCATGATGAGGAAAATAGATCTGTGCATGTTGTACTGCCCTTCCGCCCTCAGGGACCCAGTAGAGGCCCCTGGAAGGGCAAAAAAAAAGCACATTTCAAATGGCTGTTACTCAAAGTCTGGTTAGCGTATCACAGAGAAAATTGGCAGGACAACTGCTTATGCTATGTTTACTAAATAATGTTGGGCACAGTTTTCAGACAGATATGGAAAGCTAGCATAAAGGTTTTCTAAAAGTGCTCACAGTAAAATATCAAATTTCAGCCTGTCCCTCATATATGTCATAAAGGTTTACACAATGAACATAATTAGATATCCAGTTGTCCATTAAAGATGTAATTTACTTAACATTTATTGTCTCATTATTAAACGTTTTAAACTACATTACCCATATACCTTTGTCAGTGTATCAATGCAATGGGAAACATGGCGCTGTAGTTCATTGAAGTGTGCAGAAATGCTTAGGGTTAGGGTTGGGATCTCGGTAAAGGAGTAATTTCTCACAACATAGAGACACTTTATAGTTAACTTAACGTATTACTAACGTAACAATAACACCAAAACATACTTTGTAACATGAAACGCCGTTTTATATCGGTTAAAAGATAGTCCAATCACAGCGAGTTCTGCGATAAAGTCCTAGCCAATGACAACGCAGCAGAACATTTATGGAAAATGATGACAGATCTCATCCGGTTCCAACTGAAGGGATATCCTTAAATATTTAATATTTAGGCTGCTAAATATTTATTTCTTCTAATTAATTAATACAACTCACATTTTAAAACAAAAATCTCCTTTGTGTGGTTAAACTGATGCATAAATCTCTCTCTCTCTCTCTCTCTCTCTATATATATATATATATCGTTAGCCTCATAGCATAATTGCCTAAGTCCAAACACATTGAAATATGATCTGGGCAATTATGCTATGAGGCTAACGATATATGTGTGTGTGTGTATATATATATATATATATGTATGTGTGTGTGTGTGTGTGTGTGTGTGTGTGTGTGTGTGTGTGTGTGTGTGTGTGTGTGTGTGTGTGTGTGTGTGTGTGTGTGTGTGTGTGTGTATTTATATATATATATATATATATATATATATATATGAGATCACTTCTTTATGCCATCGTTCACCATCTGAACTCTTGGAATTAAAATAAATGTAACAAAAGCATAATGAATGCACACAATTTTGTAAGCATATTCCAATATTTAATGTCAAACAGTTTAAATACAAATGTAGCGGCCAAACTACTGCACAACAGTATAAAATAACCATGCTGCGGTACAAATAAAAGAAATGAGGTTAAACTTTATCTGAAAATATATTGGTTTCTTGCCTTTAAGAAATAAATAGGCAAAAACATTAAGAACATTTTACATTCTCAACTTTAAAACTATATAAACTATATCCTTGTGATTATTGTTCACTTCTATTGTAACTAAATGAAAGGCCAATTCAAATAGTTAATGATTATTATAAATGTTAACCATTTTCAGTAAGAAAATGCTTTAATAAAATACATTCATGTTACATTTACATTAGCAAGGTAGTGATATAATGATACCATATATTTAGTTATGGTGGACATTTACTATAGTGAATACTATCCCACTGTAATAAAAGGTTTAATGAATACATATTGATTTCAAAAGGTGTTCACTCTCACTATCTTCATTTGTTCAAACAAACACTGTTATACAAATGCATATATATGCAAATATACAAATGCAGATATATACATTGGAATATAGCATCATGAAGTCGATGGCAATAAATATGTCCTTTACTAAAACTCCTGATGAGCACTGATGCTTTTTTGATAAAGGCATAAGCAGACATCAAGTACAGTTTATGAATATTGGTTCTGCATATATCGAAGAGATCATGAGGAGGAGTGGTACTCCACGTGAAGACTTTGAGAAACTGTGACATAGCAAAGGGTGCACCTCACTGGACATATCCTACGCATGCCCAAACAACAACACCCCAAAACAGTTATGAAGTGGACACCACCAGGAAGACGCAGGAGACAGGGAAGACCAAGGAAGACATGAGACAGATGTTTCGTGAAGACCTGAAGAATGCAGGTGTTCCATGAGAAGATGTGAAGAACGTGGCCACAGATCGAATATGTGGGAGGACACATGTTGCCCAGTGTGCCCAGGACAGGACATGATGATGATGTTGTTGTTGTCCCTTTACATAACTGTAGGATTTCCTTCTGTAAAAAGTGTTGCATAATTAAATGTTAAATACATTTATGTAACAAGTTCACTGATAGGTGTGCATTTCCATTATTAAAAGTATGTTTTTGAAACATATACATTAAGACAGTTACAATAAAATGAATTTACATACAATTCAGGGGAGCATTTCATGAGTAAATACTGATATACTAAAAATATTATTTACCTGATTACGGCAAGATTCGCTACGACTAACTAGTAGCTCTTGTGACGGTTGGCTCATAAAAGTAATCTGCAAGTAATCCTGCAAAACAGAAAGAAAGGAAATTTCATTACATTGCATGCAAGTTGTGATTTCATACATAACTGTTTCTTTCTTTAAAAAGTGTTGCATAATTAAATGTTAAATACATTTATGAAACAAGTTCACTGATAGGTGTGCATTTCCATTATTAAAAGTATATTTTTAGTAGCACATATGAATTTGTTTAAAAATGTTGATTATTTACTTGATCTTTTGATCACGTAAATTATTTACATGCAAACAGGACGTTATCAGCAGTGCAACTGATGACAAAATAATTGAATATCTGATGTTATGTTAGCATTTCCGCTCTTGCAAACAGAGGTAGGTCATGAGGTGTGAAGAGACCTCCCCAATGGCCCAATTTGTAATCATTTTAAAGAATACATTGGACCTAATATAAACTTTTCTTTCTGGGACTGCTTTCCAAGAAGGGGCGCAACTGATTTACAAAAATCATGATAAATATGTACAGGAATTGAGGCTGTAGCCAATGGCAGGATTCGGAGTAAAAGCTGCAGGATTATGTATGAGTATTTGTACAAATATGTACGAGTATCATATGAATGACAGCTTGTCTTGTGAATTATTAAGACTTTGAGAACATGTTCTCACTGATTGAGCCATGGGGTTTGTAAGAATATGTTTAAGAAACAACAAATGCTTGATAAAGAGTTCAAACCAACACATACTTACCATGGCAAATATTTGCTGTTGCTGCTTTCGGTCTTCTCCATTACTTTTCCATGAACAAGAATGGGCTGACTGAGTCCGAAAGGCCCTTTTGGTCGTTTCAGGTAAAAAAAAAAAAAAAGATAAAAAGTCATAATATATAACAGATACATTATATACAGGACAAAGTACTATTTACATCACAATATTTGGATTTTACATTAAAAGGCATTAAAAAGCATGGTAAGTGTTGTGGATACTGTCTATTTACAACAAACATCACATTACAACTAAGGTTGTTTTTATTGTGCTTCTACTACAAATGCCACGTTGGAACTACACTAGTTGTTATTATTAAATATGAATAACTGTTTAAAAGGTCTATAGCACGTCACGTGACAGTGTTTAATCGCCCTATTAGCAAGGTGTGTTGATTTAGAAAGCAAAGAAAAGCAAAGCCTGAGTGGAAATGAAAGATATAATGCAGTGACTGAACATAATCTGATCAATAACGACAGAAAATACTTTATATCAAATATTCATGGCTACTCACCAACATGTGGCCCACGTGCACTGATGCCAAACATCGCGATGTATTCTGAATGAGACTTCTTCAGCGAGATTTCATACCGATAGAATACCGGCAAAGGTTTCCCATTGAAAGCAATGGAGTTCCCAGTTCGTCTATAGACTGACGCCGAGGGGTATGGCCGTGCCTGTAGCGTCTTCACTATGACGCCGGGGTGCGGAGGGAAACGCAGATCGCTTTTGGGTCTTTTCTTCACACAAATCAATCGTTTGGCCTCGGAACAGTTGGAATACTTGACATTTTTCAATAAAGTGTGCATGTTGTCTGTTATATTCTATGTTTTATATCATATAACGCAAATGGGTAGGTTAAGGGGCGGGGTTGGGCTACTTTCAAACGTGTCTGAATAGCGTAAATACAAATCAATAAATGTAAATAAAATAATGCTGGCTGATTAAATTGAGAATCATACTCCAACATGTCATAATGGAAAAATTATAACTCAATAAATAGTTACATCATGATAACATTCACATGCCCAACACGTCTGTGTATGACGCCAAAGGTGTCTCATTGGAATCACTGCAGTACCCTTAAGGCCTGTACACACCGGGACGAATATCGCACGCGCTTATCGCCAGCGTTTTTCGTGACGTTTTTCGGCGCGTCTTGAGTGTTCACACCCAAGCGATTTCCACTGGCGTTGCGCCGAGTGAACGTGCACATTCAGTCGATGCGCTCCCGGTACACAAGGTGGTGCTGCGGCACTTTACGCTTCTGACACTCGCTTGTCACACAGAAGAAGAGGAGAGACAGTATTTACGTGCTTGCCAAAACCATAGATATATTATGTCTATGGCAAAACCATTCACACACTTTTTGCTAACTGGCAAGCAGCATTAGCAGCCTATCTTCTTCTTTGTCTACTTACTACTCCTTCGTCGTATCAGTGTGTGCTCGGCAAGACCGATTTTGTGCTTGAGCGCCACCAAGTCGTGTTTTACTGTCACTTCAGCAGCTCCAGGCACGTGAACAAAAGCGCGGATCTCATTGGTCGGCCAGTTTTTTACGCGCCGCGTCAAAATAAAAAAACGAACCCGAGGCGTTTTTTTTTAAATGACGCTTTTACGCCTGGCGTTTTACGGGTCGGTGTGCACACTCACATTGGCGCCCATTGTTTAGTCACGTGGCGTTAAACGTCGGCGATAAACGCGCGCGAAAATCGTCCCGGTGTGAACAGGCCTTTAACGTCGAAAAATGCCTTTCAAGGGGTACCCTGTACGTAAAAAAGTGACGACGAGGGGTCCTGACCAAGCGTCAATATGTGACGAGTGGGAGTGAGACTGTCCCCCAATTTCCACCGGCTGCGTTACGGCTGCGGAACGGCTCCGCTGCGTGACAGCTCCGTGTTCCGTCGTCCGTCAATACCATAGACTGTAAAAAAATATGGACGTAGTGTCCGTGACGTCACCCATAGGATTCTGATGAGCCGTTCTGAAGCGCAATGGTGGTCGTTGCCATCTTGGCAGCGCGTCATCGCGCGTCACTCCCGGATAACAGAAAATGGGCAAAAAGGCGGGACGTGGGCGGAGCTTTAGTGACGCGATGACTAACAGACAGCAGATAAATGGCTATCCACCAGTCACTCGAAGTGGCCACGCCCTTAATTATGCAGAACTTTAAGGCTTTATATAATGTAAACGAATGAGCTATAAAAAAATTCACCCCCCTCACAGTTGTCATGAAGGGCAAAATGAGCCGTATAGACCAAAAGCACAATTTGTACCAGGCTGTAAACATGTTTTATTCTGCTCTAAAGTTGACCATTTTAACATGGGGCTCAATGAGATTCTGCTCCCTTCTGGATCCTGTCCCTAGCGGCCAGTCGATGAATTGCAGTTTGAGGCACTTCCGTATTGGCTTCAAGAGAAACTGCGGGAGGTTGCCGCTTGGTCAATACCCACCAGGTCCGGATTTGTTGCGGAACGGCTGCGGTCATGACTGACAGCTGACGTCACGAGGCCCCATGTAATCTCGCGAATTCTGGTGTGATCGCGCGATATGTAGTTTCTATAAACAGAACTACCAAACCAGAAACAGTTTTCCATCCTTTTTAATGTTGTCCTTATAAAAAGGATGTGAGGGGTCATAGATGATGGGTTGATTCTGTACCTCAATAATCAGCATTTCTTCATCCATCGTGTCAACGGGGTTAAAACAAGCCTGTCTCCGCCCATTATGACGTTTTCAAGGTGTAGTGTAGGAAATATGAGCGCGGTGTATTTTATTTTGAAAATTAAACGGATCTTTTATTTTGTTTCTGGCTGTTCTGTTTTGTCACTCGACTTCCTGTCCTGCGTACTCTGCCCTGTAGTGCTGCGGAGCGCTCCGGCATCCGGCAAAAATAGAAGCTCTGCGTATTTGATGTGGAGGGCTGCGGATCGCCGGAGTCGGAACGCAGCTGTAACGCATTCAGTGGAAATACACTCATTGAATTTAATGGAAACCTATTGACTCCGCCGCCGTGACGGAGCCGTAACGCAGCCGGTGGAAATTGGGGGTGTGTTGCTGTGTGCGCGTCTCGGTCTCCTTGAACATCTCTGGCACACACCACAACATACACCATAACCAAAATACAACCTACTTTTAAAAGTTTAGATTATTTTACGTTAAATGCATTATTTAAGTCACTTTGGAATAAATCACAGCATGTTTCATGATAATCTATATTTTAATTGTTATTGCATACTCTGATTTGTACCACAATGTATTATTTCAATGTATTATTTTCTTATTTCTATTTTGTACTTTGTAATTTAACTAATACAAAAAAATAAAAAAATAAAAAATCACGATAATAAAAAAACGTGACGGAAAATACTGTATGATATAGCAAATTAACATTTAATTTAATCACTTTTCTGAACATAAAAAAAAAACACTTTTCTGAACAAACAAAACAATCAATATTTATTCAAATGTTTGGATAAAATTACAAATGTATAAAAATTTTATGATTTAAAAACAGCAGGATTTCAAACCTATATATTTTCTGAACATATACATTTTTTTCAATAAGTTAACATTTCTCTGTGAACAATTCATTTCATTTCAACATTTTTCTGAACAAACAAAACAATCAATATGTATTCAAATGTTTGGGTAAAATTACAAATCTATAAAAAGTTAACGATTTAAAGGGATAGTTCACCCATGTGTCATCATTTACTCACCCTCAACCTGTATACATTTCTTTCTTCTGCTGAACACAAAGAAATATATTTTGAAGAATGTCGGTAACCAGACAGTTGATGAACCCGATTTACTTCCATAGTATTTTTTTTTCCTACTATGGAAGTCAATGGGGTTCATCAACTGTCTGGTTAATATCTTTCTTTGTGTTCAGCAGAAGAAAGAAATGTATACAGGTTGAGGGTGAGTAAATGATGACACAATTTTCATTTTTGGGTGAACTATCCCTTTAAAAACAGCAGGATTTCAAACCTGAATATTGTTTTTCTCCAAGAAGTTTTTTTTTTTTTTTTCATAACTATTATTCTTTTAAAATTTGACCTGGACTTCCTGGGCTGGAGTCTTCTACCCTGCAGAGGAAGAAATTCATTATTAATGTAAAAGTTTAAAGCAAGACAGATGGGTTGATGACATATACATAAAAGTTTTAAATAAATATTAGTATTTTTATATGCTTTGTTGGTGGTTTGTGGAGTAGCATCCCCCGGGGCTGATATTTTTTTATAGCTTGAATAAAGATGTAAAATGTAAATTTATTTTCGTTAACACAAACTGTAACATCTGTAAAAATAACAACCTATTTTTAAAAGATAAAATGTAAATATTCTTATGGAGTTGCAACTCGACTCTTATTAGACAGTATTGGTTTCTGTCATTTGCTATTACTTTAATATTTAATAACTGTCTACATGAATAATATTATAAAATTGTACATGAATATCCCACATTTCTGCCACAATACCATGTTTACAGTTAGTGATACAACAGTGAAATGTATGGTAAATGTTTGTGAGTTGTGAATGGAAAAGTATTCTAACTGGCTGGTGTTGTCACAAAATGTTCCTCCTGTTTTTCATGTCAGTGTTGTTGAATCACCTTGTGTTGACGCTATAAAACTGCATGATTTGAAAATGATGCTTGGCAGGCCTAAAGGGATAGTTCACTTTAAAATGAAAATGCTATTATCATATACTCAACCTCAAGTTGTTTCGAACCTGTATAAATTTCTTTCTTCTGCTGAACACAAAAGAGGATATTTTGAAGAATGTCGGTAACCAAACAGTTAACTGGAGCCAGTGACTTCCATAGTATCCCCCCCCCCCCCCTACTATGGAAGTCACTGGCTCCAGTTAACTGTTTGGTTACCGACATTCTTCAAAATATCCTCTTTTGTGGTCAGCAGAAGAAAGAAATTCATACAGGTTTGAAACAACTTGAGAGTAAATTTTAAAGTGAACTATCCCTTTAATAGACAAGTTGCGGGCCACCCCTGACTTTCAACCACCAACTACCCACCCAAACTGGCTTCCAGTTATTCCAAAGTATTCAAGGTAACAATTAAAAGTCTCACCTGGTATTAGTTGTTCTGCCAGTCATACTCAATGAAGTCCCTGATGAATGATGCCACGTGTGGATTGAGGCACTCGTTTTTGTTTTTTTTTGACCACCTTCCCATTTCGTCTGCTAATCTGGACCTATGAATTAATCAAATAAAAGACGTTATAAATGTAATTTCGCCAGATAAGACAAATATTAATACAATATATGCTCCCAAAAGTCGGGAATGGCACTGCAAATTAGGCTATTAACAATTATAACGTAATAGTTTCTGCAGCTTGAAGGCAATGAAGTTCAGAAAAATCATGAAATTATTAAAAATATGTTAAGTAACGTAGCTTAACAGATAGCTGCTACCTCTAGCTGCGTTTTCTCGGCCCGCTTAACTTCAATGTCTGATTCCTCAGGCGGCAACAGCAAGCAAGAGAAAAAAACGAGAGATTCTTAAACGGCTACCGCGCCAATAAATACAAAAAATTACACCATTTTAAATGAATGTCATTTCACAATGCCAACGTTAGACTTTAATCAAATTAAAGACGTTAAAAATGTAATGTTGCCGGATAAGACAAATCTTAATACAGTACAGCCCATGCCATGCTCCCACAAGTTTGAATAGCATTTCACCAATCTCGTTTCTGGAGGTTTACGTTCAGAAAAATCATGATGAATCACTATGAAAAATAGGTTAAGTCTTAAGCCTAACGTACCTCAGCTGCGTTTTCTTTCAGCTCGAGGCCGTCGAGAGTCGGCAGGCTTGGCTCACTGCCTCACGCGCAAGTGGTGACAGGAAAAAAAAGTGATCATATTATGTGACGTATCTGCACCAAAAGAGATCACACACACAATTCCAATTTAATTTTTATTTAACAATGCTATCCTTCTATAAACTAATGACGTTATCAAATGTTGCCAGACTAGAAAATATATCGAAATCATACATAAATATATATTTGTGGTAATAAAATTATAAAATGCACACACAACATGAGACGAGTTTACTACGAAGTGTGCTGCTCATTACTCTTTTCTCTCCCAGTGCACTCTTAAAGTTGAACAAACAGGTGACTTTACAAGAGTAAACTTTGGAATTAAATTATGTAACCTTTCTGAAGTAAAAATTCAGATGAAAGTGGGAAATCTCGTAGCTTTCCTTGGCTGAAAAAAAATCTTCTAGAAATTGCTGTATTGTGATTCAAAGGGAAAAAAAATTACTGTAGAATTTACCCGCCGTTGAAAAAAGACCATGATGCTTTGCAGATCTACAGCAACATGCTGTATACAGGTTCTATAGTAAGTATTTGCTCATTTTACAGTAATAATGCTGTGAAAACTACAGAAATTTGTTACAGTGTAGGGTTAGGTGTAAGGGAAGTGTCAACAGTGTAATTACAAATGTAACTACAGAAATTAATTACAGAGGTAATTACATGCAGGTATTTTATTTTTATTTAAGTACAATGTAAAAACATGCATGTACACAATAAGTACAATATATCAAATGATTAATTAAAATGTTAGTGTCAGGACTCCTGGGTGATCGTGTGTGTATGTTGTCTTACCTGTTGGTGGTGGTTCCTCACTGGTTCACTGGCTCCTCCCACTCGTTTCAGTAATTGTTCACCTGTCGTGTTTCATCAGCTGTTCCCTTTTTATAGCACTCTGTCCTGTCTCTCGTCGCGTGTGTCATGATACGTAATTAATGAGTCACCTATTGACACCCTGAAGCATAAATGTAATGTTGGGGTTACGGGGCGGGGCCAAGTCAGATAAAATGATGATGGCTAAAACCTTGAACAGCTCTCGTGTCTTCTCTTGACAACACAACAAAACATGGTGTCAGAAGTAAAGTACTGAATAAAACAAAGCAAGGAAAAGAATAACGAAAATGGAAGGATTAAAGCCACCTGCAGGACTTGATTTACTGCACGGTAATTTGTCAGAAAACTGGCGGAGATTTCGGCAAAGATTTGAGCTGTATCTAGACGCAACGGGAAGCGCTAGCAAGACAGACAAGGTAAAGTCCTCACTATTTCTTCATGTTGCCGGAGATGAAGCGGTTGAAGTGTATAATACCTTCACGTTCGAAGAAGACAACGATAAACAAGATCTGTCGAAAATAATGGAGAAATTTGAAGAGTACTGTAACCCAAAGAAGAACATAACCTATGAGAGATACAAGTTTTTCACGTGTGTGCAAGGTGACATGCCCATTAGCCAATACATCACAGAACTAAAGCTAAAGGCGAAATCATGCGAGTTTGGACTGTTGCAGGAATCTCTGATAAGAGATCGAGTTGTCTGTGGAATCACGTCAGATGCCATGAGAGAGAGACTTTTAAGAGAAGTTGACATTAGTCTCGAAAAAACTACTCAGCTGTGTATCGCGTCAGAAATGACAAAAGCTCAAATGAAGCAAATGCATGACGAAGATCGCAGCGCATGTGCCTCTGCACGTGAAAGCAAGCACGTTGATGCAGTGAAACATAAGCAGACACGCAAAAACGAGCAACGAAATAAATACAAACCGAATGAAAAAGACAAAGCAGGCACTTTTAATTGCAAAAGATGTGGAACAGAGCATGCATCACGCAATTGCCCCGCATATGGCAAACAGTGCAAGAACTGTGATAAAAGGAATCACTTTGCTAAGATGTGTAAATCGAAAAAAGTGCACGCAGTGGATGATGACGTCACAGAACAGAGACCTAGTCTCTTCGTCGGTGCAGTGCAAACGCAGACAGGGACAGATGAATGGACAGTTGACTTGAAACTGGAGCACAAACATGTAAAATTTAAACTTGATACTGGTGCGCAAGCCAATGTAATCCCGTACAGCCTGCTGCGAAGGATTGGGAAAAAGAACATACTCAGACCCACAAATGTGAAACTGTCAACTTACACTGGAGACAAGATACCTGTGAAAGGAAAGTGTAACTGGACAGTGAAATACAAAAAGAGAACTCATGTACTGGAATTCATTGTGGTGAAATCAGATGCTAAACCAATATTAGGAATTAATGCATGTGAACAAATGGGGCTCATACAGAGAGTGATGGAATTGAGCAAAAGTGACAAGATGGATATCTTCACAGAGTATGCTGATGTGTTTGAGGGCATAGGTTGCCTGGAGGGCGAGCACACGATCCGAATAGATGAAAATGTGATTCCGAGAGTTCATCCGCCCAGGAAAATTCCAGTGACCCTGAGAGAAAACCTGAAAACAGAATTGAACAGAATGGAAAAACTGAAAGTAATAGAAAGAATTGAAGAGCCCACTCAGTGGGTCAACCCCATAGTGATTGTGGAAAAGTCTAATGGGAAATTAAGAATATGTTTAGACCCCAGAGATCTCAACACAGCAGTAATGAGAGAACACTATCAGTTGCCAACGGTAGAAGAAATAACAAGTAGACTCTCAAAAGCCAAATACTTTACAGTGTTGGATGCAAGTTCAGGTTTTTGGCAACTCAAATTAGATGAAGCCAGCTCTCGCCTTTGTACATTCAACACTCCTTTTGGCCGCTTCAGATTCCTCCGTCTCCCATTTGGGGTCAACTCGGCTCCAGAAGTGTTCCACAGGACAGTGAAACAACTTTTTGAAGGAATTGAAGGCGTTGAGACATACATTGATGATCTTTTGATCTGGGGAGAAACAAAAGCGCAGCATGATAACAGACTGAAGCAAGTGCTGGAGAGGGCAAGGATCAAGAACTTCAAGCTGAATAAGGAGAAATGCAAGATAGGCTTAGAGGAAATCAAATATCTCGGTCACATCTTCGCACGGGATGGTTTGAAACCAGATGAGACCAAAATAGAGGCAGTCAGAAAAATGCCTACTCCTGAATGCAAAAAGGATGTGGAAAGATTTCTTGGTATGGTCACTTACCTCGCAAAGTTTATTCCAAACATGTCACAGCACACTGAGCCATTGCGTATACTGACCAGAGATGACGTTGCCTGGCAATGGAAGGAGGAACATCAGCGTGCATTCAACAAATTGAAAATAATGCTCACTGAGGCCCCCTTGCTCAGATACTATGATGTCAGTCTACCAGTAACACTTTCTGTCGATGCATCTAAAAGCGGACTGGGTGCTGTTTTACTTCAAGAAGACAAGCCAGTGGCTTACGCATCGCGTGCATTGACCGAAACAGAACAGCGTTACGCGCAAATAGAGAAGGAGATGTTGGCAATTGTGTTCGGAGCAGAACGTTTTCATCAGTATGTTTATGGAAGAGAGGTTGATGTACAATCCGACCACAAACCGCTGGAAGCAATAATGAAAAAGCCGTTGAGCAGCGCTCCAGCTAGAATACAGAGACTGTTGATGAGACTACAAAAATATCAAGTGAATGTGCAGTACAAGCCAGGTAAAGAGATGTATATAGCTGATGCATTATCCAGAGCGTACTTACCTGAGACCGGCTCTCCTGATCAAGAAATAGAAGCTCAAGTGCATATGGTAATGTCAAACTTACCTGTGTCAACTGAGAAACTAGATGAATTCAAAAAGGAAACAAAAAATGATGTGATTCTGAAAAAACTCATAGAGACGGTGCTAAATGGATGGCCTGAAAGGAAGAGTCAAGCAGCAAAAGAAATACAAGGATATTGGAACTTCAGAGAGGAAATATCAGTGGTGGATGGAGTTTTGTTCAAAGGAGAACGGCTCATAGTTCCAGCATCAATGAGAGCAGAAATGCTAAAGCGAATTCACGAAAGTCATCTAGGCATAGAAAGCTGCAGACGGCGAGCGAGAGATGTGCTTTTTTGGCCTGGAATGTCACAAAGCATAACAGAGATGGTAAACAGCTGTGATGTGTGCAGCACTTACCAGAAACGCCAAACCAAAGAGCCATTACATCCACACAGTGTTCCTGAAAGACCCTGGCAGAAAATAGGAGCTGATTTGTTTACCTTTGACCAACAGGAGTATCTACTTTTAGCGGATTATCACTCCAAATTCATCGAAGTAGAGTGGTTGAGATCAGATACAAGAAGTACAACCGTCATTACCCATCTGAAGTCACAATTCGCCAGACATGGTATTCCTGAAACAGTAATTTCAGACAATGGGCCACAGTTTAGCTCACGTGAATTTCAAGCTTTTGCGAAGGAATGGGAATTCATGCTTTGTACCTCAAGCCCCCTTCACGCACAGTCGAATGGAATGGCGGAAAGAGGAGTTCAGACTGTTAAACATATGCTAAAGAAGGCAAAGGCTGATGGAAAAGATCCTTACTTGTGTCTGTTGAACCTGAGAAGCACACCCATGGAGGATATTGGAGCATCTCCAGCCCAACTGTTGATGGGTCGAAGATTAAAAACAAGACTTCCGATGAAATCAGAGTTGCTGAAGCCTAGCATGGTAACTAACCCAGTCCAGCAGGTGTTAGAAAACAGGCAAAAGAAGCAGAAGGAATATTACGACCAAAGGTCCAAACCTCTTCAGAAACTTCAGGTTGGTGACAATGTAAAAATATGGCAAGAGGGCACATGGAATCCAGCTGAAGTTACTGGACTTTCTGAGCAGCCAAGATCTTATGTTGTTCAGACACCTGAGGGGCAGGTGTATAGAAGGAACAGAAAGTTTTTAATGAAATCAAAAGAACAAAGAGACACACCAAGGAAGGACGCAGACAATCAAAATGTGACTCAACAAAATGGGTGTGACAACAAAGAGGAAGAACATGAAATAGACACTAAAACAGGGAAAGGAGAGGTCAGCCCCACCGAACTCTTAAGTCTACTAATGAAGACGGCGAGTGGACGAGTTGTCTCAAAACCAAGAAGGCTTATTGAGGAGTAGTTCTATGATTTTTTTCCTTAAGTGTATACAGTCACAGTTCAAAGGACAGTGTTCGGTTAAATGAAAGCCTGACAGATGTAAAAAACAAACAAAAAACAAAAAAAACAAATGCTGTATAGTTATGATGTGCAGTGATACACATTCGTTTTGTAATGGGGGTTATATACAAGGTGACTGAAGTTTTTTTTTGTTTGTCTGCAGAATGAAAAACCTTAAAAAAAAAAAAAAAAAAAAAAGGGAGATGTCATGATACGTAATTAATGAGTCACCTATTGACACCCTGAAGCATAAATGTAATGTTGGGGTTACGGGGCGGGGCCAAGTCAGATAAAATGATGATGGCTAAAACCTTGAACAGCTCTCGTGTCTTCTCTTGACAACACAACAAAACAGCGTGCTCATTGTTTTTTGGTTGGTCTCAGTCTCTGTTCTGTCCAAGTTGGAGGTTCTGTTTTCTGTCTCTTCAGTACTCGCAGGTTCGGTCGCAGGCATCCGGAGGCTTGTCAACGCCCGGAATTCACACGCTTGTGGTAACTCGTGAACTTGCCCTTGAGAGAACTCTGCCCTGCTTTGTCAGTGTGACTGGTACGCTTCGGTTTTAGGCGAGATCCAGTTTCTTCCTGAGTTCGGCGAGCTGTCTTTTCTACCAGGCGCTGCCTCGTCTTCTGTCCAGCGCATGGAGTATTTCGTCAGTCATTCTAAGTGAGGATTTCTCTCCGGTTACCCACCAGAGTGGATTACGTCGTGGGACGCCGCGTGTGGACTCAATTCTGTGGAGTGTGATATGTGCCTTGCCTAGATCTCTCATTGTAACTTCTAAATAAACATTGAACTTGCATTTGACTCCGAGACTCTTTCTGACAGTTAGTACATAGTAGTTAAGGCCACCTAATACAAAGTGGGTCCAAAATGTTTTGATTGATTGATTGACATGTGAATTTATTTCTACACAGGAGAAAGCCCTGTCTAGGCTCTGCCCCAGGACGGCGAGCCATTCGTTAATTTGACTGTTTTATGAATTAAAGATAAAATGTAGCTGCAATAAACGCGTTAAGAATCCGTGATCATTGTTGATCATAGAACAATTATTGCCACCAATGGTCTCTACGATCAACTTAGGCTTACGATGGTTTTGGAAACGCAGCGCAGGACTATTATTCTGCTGTGCTGAACTGAGGAAGAACGATGATGGAACAATTTGATCTTCAGCTGACCAATCAGCAGAAAGGGGCGTATAATTCATTCCATATGTCCACGTCTAGAAATCGAATATTCAAGCTGTTTATTAATTTTCCACCTCTGAACGAAAAACGAAAATCAAGCTGAATTCTTGTTTTTCGTTTTGTTTAAAAAACGAAAAAGGAGCCGTTTTTTGTTTTTTAATACCCGTTTCTATAAGGAAAATCAAATGAACGGAACAGTACACGGACCTCAGACATTCATTCCATATATTCAAGTTTCATTCCATATATTCAGACATTCCTTCCATATATTCAAGTTTCATTCCATATATTCAGACATTCCTTCCATATATTCAAGTTTCATTCCATATTCAGACATTCATTCCATATATTCATACTTTCATTCCATATATTCAAGTTTCATTCCATATATTCAGACTTTCATTCCATATATTCAAGCGTCATTCCATATATTCAGATTTTCATTCCATATATTCAAGTTTCATTCCATATATTCAGATTTTCATTCCATATATTCAGACATTCATTCCATATATTCAGACATTCATTCCATATATTCAGACTTTCATTCCATATATTCAAGTTTCATTCAATATATTCAGACATTCATTACATATATTCAAGTGTCATTCCATATATTCAGATTTTCATTCCATATATTCAGCTTTTCATTCCATATATTCAGACGTTCATTCCATATATTCAAGCGTCATTCCATATATTCATACTTTCATTCCATATATTCATACTTTCATTCCATATATTCAGACATCCATTCCATATATTCAAGCGTCATTGCATATATTCAGACATCCATTCCATATATTCAAGCGTCATTGCATATATTCAGATTTTCATTCCATATATTCAGATTTTCATTCCATATATTCAGACGTTCATTCCATATATTCAAACGTTCATTCCATATATTCAGATTTTCATTCCATATATTCAGACATTCATTCCATATATTCAGATTTTCATTCCATATATTCAAGTTTCATTCCATATATTCAGACTTTCATTCCATATATTCAGACTTTCATTCCATATATTCAGACATTCATTCCATTTATTCAAGCGTCATTCCATATATTCAGATTTTCATTCCATATATTCAAGTTTCATTCCATATATTCAGATTTTCATTCCATATATTCAGATTTTCATTCCATATATTCAGACGTTCATTCCATATATTCAAGCGTCATTCCATATATTCATACTTTCATTCCATATATTCATACTTTCATTCCATATATTCAGACATTCATTCGATATATTCAGACTTTCATTCGATATATTCAAGTTTCATTCCATATTCAAGTTTCATTCCATATATTCAACTTTCATTCCATATATTCAGACTTTCATTCCAAATATTCAAACTTTCATTCCATATAATCAGACTTTCATTCCATATATTCAAGTTTCATTCCATATATTCAGACTTTCATTCCATATATTCAGACATTCATTCCATATATTCAAGCGTCATTCCATATATTCAGATTTTCATTCCATATTCAAGTTTCATTCCATATATTCAGATTTTCATTCCATATATTCAGATTTTCATTCCATATATTCAGACGTTCATTCCATATATTCAAGCGTCATTCCATATATTCATACTTTCATTCCATATATTCATACTTTCATTCCATATATTCAGACATCCATTCCATATATTCAAGCGTCATTGCATATATTCAGACATCCATTCCATATATTCAAGCGTCATTGCATATATTCAGATTTCCATTCCATATATTCAGATTTTCATTCCATATATTCAGACGTTCATTCCATATATTCAAACGTTCATTCCATATATTCAGATTTTCATTCCATATATTCAGACATTCATTCCATATATTCAGATTTTCATTCCATATACTCAAGTTTCATTCCATATATTCAGACTTTCATTCCATATATTCAAAGAATCATATTACAAATATAATAATTTCCTGGATGGCATAATATGTATATATATATATATATATATATATATATATATATATATATATATATATATATATATATATATATATATATATATATATATATATATATATATATATATATATATATATATATAAAGGACTCTTGAATTTCTATATATGGAGTGATTTGAACCATATATTTCCATAATTTAATTTATGAAGTAGACATCCTATTCAGAAGTACTTTGGGCAGTAATGTTAATATTTGATTTGAATTCAACCTCTAAAACACACAAACATTTTAATACGGAAAGAACCAGGTTTGGCACCACATCACAAATTAATAATCTATTGCTATTTCTCTATTGTTTAGTCGTTTCTTTTGAACATCAGTCACCAAACGTGAATACAAGCTTTCAAATTATATATAGTTTATCAAGATTATTTTAGGGTTAGACTAAGATATTATAGTTATAAATGTGTAATTTCAAACGTCTCACAGGATCAGTCTTAAAATAGTGGTTATAAACATTTTTATAAATCATAAAATTCATAAATATATTCTTTGTAATGTGTGAAAAGTATTGATGTTAAAAGTTATTAATTTGTATCGATTTTATGTTGTTGTTTTTTTCATAGTGTGATTTTTGGGGAATTGTATTGAATCCAATTAGGGTGAATTTAACCCGGACAATGCAGGCTGTACCCAGAAATCTAACAGTGCACAAGGGTTAACCAGGTTAGATTCTTACAGAGCAGCTTATGCATAATATCAAAACATTTTACTTCTTGAAAACCAAACGTTTTCCAAAAGCATCCAGAAAACATAAATACAATTTGTTTAAAAATTGTCATGCTTTCACTCTCTTTAAAAGACTAAACCAACTAAACCAATCTAAAAATAGAAATTAAATGAAAGTACATTCCTAAGATTTTAACACAACATCCACATGAGTTCTTTGAATTTGCTTTACACAAATGCATCAAATTATAGATGGTGATGTCAAATGCTTGTTTGATAAATCAAACAAGTATAGTTATGTGGATTGTTTTGAAAAACTAACCTAAAATAAGATAAAAGTTGTAAATAGTTATAGCTAAATTTAAAGTAGCATAATAATTTCAAGGAAAATGTACCTTTTATCTTTCGGGAAAATGTCTGTGGGACAGAACACTGCCGTCGATTCAGCTGTCAAGTGTATGAGTAAGAATTCTGACGTTATATGTTATTCGCCTGTGGGCGTGGGCATAGGAAAAGAGAAAGGGAGTAAGAAAGGGACAATTTTCTCCTTTGTGATTTTATTTTGTTTTGATGCACATGAAAGAGTCACTAGCATTTTGTTTTGTGCAGCCAGGATTTTGTTTTACTTTAATGTGTGGAAATATGTTTTATGTTCCTTACAGGAAATGTGTTATAGCTACAGTATGTTCCCTTTCGTTCAGTCACTACGAGGTAATGTTAGTGACTAACGAATGGGGGTTTTGCTTAGAAGCCAATTACCTTCGAGGAGTCTAACAGCACCCAGTGGCAGTGCCAATGCCATGCATGCGGAATTTGCATGCGTAACTCCACCCCACATCGTGGGTATATAAGGAAGTACGCTGGCAACATCGCATTATGTTTCTGCTTTGGAGCCAAGAGGATCTCTTCACTCCTTCAAGCCTGCTAACTGAGTCTTTGTCAGCCTTCGAGACAAGCAGCTTTCCAGTGGCGTTGGTGCGTTCCAGCGATCACATACTGCCTGCCTGCTGATCTGCGCAGTGGTCTGCTAGACAGCTGGTGTGTGTTTCCCTGGGCGCTTTGGCGTTCACTGCGAAGCTTTCCTCTCATAAAAGAGCTTGCACGTGGCACGTCCTTTTCAGGATGTCTCGCCAGTGCACTTCTGGGTGCGGCCGGTCGCTTTCATCTTCTGATGGGCACAATCACTGCCTGGTATGCTTGGGCGTTCAGCATGCTCAGGCAGCGTTTGTGGATGCGTCATGTTCCCACTGCGGGAACATGACCACCGCGGTGCTGCGGTCGAGACTCGATGACCTTCGTAAAGAAGGGAGAGTCCCCTCTGCCACACCCCAATCTGCCCAAGTCGGACCCGGAGCTGACAGCCATGCTGTCTCGGGCGGCCGCGAGTCTCAGGATAGAGTGGAACCCTCCGCCCTGTCCTGAGCGCTCGCGGCTAGATGATTGGTTTTTGGGGGCGCCGCACACTGACACCCGTCAGTCCCCACCCCCAATACCTTTCTTTCCCGAGCTGCATGAAGAGGTTGCGCTGTCCTGGAAGTCCCCGTTGGTTTCCCGCGACCGTTCGGTGACTTCTTCCGCCTTCTCCACTTTCGATGGGGCCGCGGCCAACGAGTTCACTGGGGTCCCCCCAGTCGAACGTTCTGTTGCGATGCAACTGTGTCCTCAGAGCGCTTCGACCTGGTGTGGTGATCCTAAGCACCCCTCCAAAGCCTGTCGTTTCACATCAACCTTGGTGGCGAAAACGTACAAAGCTGCGGGGCAGGCTGCTGCCTCTTTGCATGCCATGGCCATCCTTCAGGTCTACCAGGCCAGGATGCTCAGGGACATGCACGAGGGTGGAGCTGATCCAGGGCTCGTGGACGAGCTGCATGCCGCCACCGACCTCGCCCTCCGGGCGACGAAGGTAACCGCACGCTCCCTGGGTCAGGTGATTTCCACAGCTGTGGTCCAGGAGCGACACCTGTGGCTAAACCTGGCTGATATGCGGGACGAGCGGGCACGCTTCCTCGATGCCCCCATATCCCAGGCTGGCCTCTTCGGCGGCACGGTTGAAAGCTTCGCCCAACAGTTTTCAACCGCCCAGAAGCAGACTGAGGCTATTAAACATATACTGCCCCGGCGGCCAGCGCAGCCGTTAACCGTACCTCCACACCGGGACGCTCCGCCTCCCATGTCCGGGCCAGTAACGCTGCCTCGCTGCCCCACCCTGGGAATGTCTGTGGTCTGAATGACCCCGCTGGTGCAGTTCCTGGGAGCCTGGCTTTAGCTTCCGGGACTGTCCCGCTGTGTCGTGAAGACCGTCAGGCGCAGCTACGCGATTCAGTTCGCGCAGGCTCCTCTCCGATTCCGGGGAGTCCGCTGCACTATGGTCAGGCCAATGCCCCTGTCATGCGTGCGGAGATTGCCACCCTACTGGCGAAGGGTGCCATCGAGCCTGTCCCTCCAGCCGAGATGAAGTCCGGGTTCTACAGCCCCTACTTCATTGTACCCAAGAAAACCGGTGGGTTACGACCAATCCTGGACCTGCGCGTTCTGAACCGATACCTTCACAGGCTTCCGTTCAGGATGTTGACAGCGAAACGCCTTTTCGAATGCATTCGTCCAGCCGATTGGTTTGCAGCGATCGACCTGAAGGATGCCTACTTCCATGTCTCCATCCTACCTCGACACAGACCGTTCCTACAGTTTGCTTTCGAGGGATGGGCATATCAGTACGCGGTCCTCCCATTCGGGCTAGCTCTGTCCCCTCGCGTCTTCACGAAGATTGTCGAGGCAGCCCTTGCGCCTCTCCTGCAGCACGGGGTTCACATCCTGAACTACCTCAACGACTGGCTCATAATGAGTCACTCTCGAGCGCAGGTCTGCGAACACAGAGACTTAGTGCTCCAGCACTTAGCCCGTCTGGGCCTTCGGGTCAACTGGGAGAAGAGCAAACTTTGCCCCGTGCATAGGATCTCTTTTCTCTTTATGGATATCGACTCGGTCGCCATGTGCGCGCAGCTTACGAGCGAGCGCACGCAGTCTCTGCTGACTTGCCTCCATCAAATTGAGAGCAAGATCGTGGTTCCACTGAAACTATGTCAGAGGCTCCTGGGGCATATGGCATCTTGCTACATATGAAACTGCTTCAGCATTGGCTTCGCGATCGAGTCCCGAGATGGGCATGGCGGTTGGCACGCTCCGGATACTAGTAACTCGGGCCTGCCTTCAGATGCTCACCCCGTGGTTGAACCTCAGTTTTCTACGGGCTGGTGTGCCCTTAGAACGAGTTTCCAGGCATGATGTTGTGTCAACAGATGCCTCCGCCACGGGTTGGGGTGCCTTGTGCAATGGACATGCTGCCACGGGCTCCTGGACAGGACCCCAGCGCCGCCTGCATGTCAGTTGCCTCGAGTTGCTGGCAGTACAGTTCTCCCTGCACCGCTTCCGAGCGTTGCTGAAGGCTCAACACATACTAGTCCGGTCAGACAACACGGCCACAGTAGCGTACATCAACCACTAGGGCGGTCTACGGTCCCGCCGTATGTCTCAACTTGCCCGCCATCTCGTTCTATGGAGTCAGAAGCACCTGAGGTCCCTTCGTGCTGTCCATATCCCGGGAGAACTGAACCGTGACGGTCCCCAGACGGTCCAGCTGATTTGGGAACAGTTCGGCGACGCACAGGTAGATCTGTTTAGTTTCTGAATCATCAAGGGGGGTCTGAGGTCGTGCCCTCTATGCAGATTGGCTCACCAGACCCTCCTGTGGTCCCAGGGGAAACTGTCGTCTCTCAGAGCGATGTACATCCCCAGGCAGGTCCCGCTGAGGAGGGATCTGCTGTTTCAGGCAGGGGGCACGATATTCCACCCCCGGACAGAGTTGTGGAACCTCTGGGTCTGGCCCCTGAGGGGGCTCGGTACCTAGAGGCTGGCCTGTCAGCAGGTGTTGTAGAGACCCTACTCAGCTCCAGAGCTCCTTCCACTAGGAGACTGTACAGCCTTAAGTGGAATGTGTTTTTCCACTTGGTTTAGAGAGTGTGAGGTGAACCCAGTTAACTGCCCAGTGGCTTCAGTGCTGGAGTTCCTCCAAGATCACTTCTCCGCTGGTCTTACCCCGTCCACACTTAAGGTGTATGTGGCTGCCATTGGGGCTTTCCACTCGCCTGTAGGTGATGGGCCTCTGGGGAAGCACTACCCTGGTTGTACGTTTCCTCCGTAGGGCTTGGAGGATGAGGCCTGTGACTCGCTCCGGAGTCCCAATCTGGGACCTGGCGGTGGTACTTGAAGGGCTGGCTGAGGCCCCCTTCGAGCCACTGGAGTCGGCTGAGGCAAAGAACCTGACCCTTAAGGTGGCCTTTCTCTTTGCTATCACCTCTCTGCGGAGAGTGGGGGATCTCTAGGCCTTGGCGACTACGCCTTTGCCCACGGCCGAGATAAGGCCATCTTACATCCAAGACTGAGTTATGTGCCCACGGTGCCACCTAATGTGGCACCGTCAGTGGTTCCTCCACCTCACGTGACGGCAGAAGAGGGGAGACTTCACCTGCTCTGCCTGATCTGAGCCTTAAAAGTTTACTTGGAGAAGTCTTCACAGTGGAGGAAATCAGACCAGTTGTTGGTGTGCTTGGCTCCCCCAAGAAAGGGCTGTCCGCATCGAAACAGACAATCTGCAATTGGATTGTCCAGGCTATAGCCACGGCTTATCAGGTGCGCAATTTGCCTTCACCTATGGCCGTGAGGGCTCATTCCACCAGGGGCATGGCCTCCTCGGTTGCCCTCCTTTCTGGAGTCCCACTTCATGAGATTTGTGAGTTGGCTGGGTGGGCCACTCCGCACACCTTCATAAGATTTTACAGTCTACGACTCCCTGTGATGCCTGGTGCCAGAGTGCACGCGTCCTAAGTATGCCTGGTTCCAGCTTCACACTAGGACAAACGTGATTACGGAGTGGCTTAGTGGATATTTGTTCCCCAAAGTGTCGTGACGACGACGCAGTGCAATTTCCTTTAAAGGGGAACGTCTCGGGTACGACTGTAACTCTTTTTCCCCGAGAAGGGAACGAGACACTGTGTCTCGCCGCCACACATATCACGGACAGAGCGCTTGCTTCATCGCAAAAGCTAATGTGCTATGTGAGCCGGTATCCCTTTGTAGCTTCCGGGTATGCCGTCATCTACTACGCTATGAAGCAGCACCAATCAGGATTGGAATAGATTTTATTCATGTTTCAGACGAGCTATGCTAGGGGCGTTCCCCAAAGTGTCGTCACAACGACGCAGTCTCTCGTTCCCTTCTCGGGGAACAATTCATGCATTAACTAACATTTACTGTCTGACCTTGTTGTAAAATGTAACCAGTTTTTCTGAAAATGACTATAATATTGATTGCATATGATTTGTAAAGTAAACACACACACACACACACACACACACACACACACACACACACACACACATATATATATATATATATATATATATATATATATATATATATATATATATATATATATATATATATATATATATATATATAACCTGCCTATATCTATTTCAAATTGTTTAATTTATTATAAATTAAATTATGACAGTAAACCCAAAAATGAACTGAAAGCAACTTTTACTAACATATCTTAAAATATGTCATTGTTTTGTCTCAAGATGCACATCAGTAATGTTTTTTTTCTAAGGCATGTTTATAATAGCTTAAACATCTTAAGGCCTACTCCTAGCTTAATCTACGCTCTGTCTTTGAAACCATGCCATTATCTCATTATTGCTGTGAGAAAAGTGTTCTTGGGCTGCATTCTTGGAATAGGGCATGAATCATATGGATTACTTTTATTATTGCACAATATATATAAAAAACTTTTTGGTTCTTGTTTCTGTACCCCACCCAAACAGTTATAGGTTTGCCTTTGTCATAATACAGCTTGTGGATAGATCCTCCTCTCTTATTGCCCCTGCTAACCATTACAGCCTTATTTTAGTGAATCATGAGGTTCCAGAAGGACCGGTTACAGATCAGGCAGGGTTGCCTTCTTTGTTAATAACTTTTTGTGTAGTTAGTGCCTTCCCTTTTGTTCTGTCCTTTGAAGATTGACATTGTCATTAAAAGTTGCTGCCTCACCAAAAGAGAACTGGTTTGGTAGACCATGATATTCTAAAACTATAGTCAAACAAAATGAGATCATCTACCAGTTCAACACAATCAGGGCACATTAACTCATGAACATCAGATGCTGAGCCCTCCAGGTGAGACAGCACACAAATTTAAATCTTGTTCAAAGGACAGAACAAAAGTGAAGGCATATAAATATAGTGGATACAACTTTATGAATATTGTATGTAAGGCTATTTTTATCTTCATGTCTAAATACTGTATATGAATCAATATACAGCCATACATGGTCAATGGTATATTGCAGTATATTGAAAAATATAAGCACTAGTTTCCCAAATATGGAAATGTATTATGTAAAATATTTCATTATATTTTGCAGTATATTTCCATATATTTTTGTTCCATAAGAAGACTCCAGGAATGTTCAGATGACATTCATCCTAGATGTATGATTGACATGAAATCAACACACTTTAAGAACCAAGTTTTTTTAAATAATCTGTTTTATTTATCTGCATCATTCACAATGAACAGAACTCTTCAAATCCATTTGATAGATGTTAAGGATAAACTTTGAAAACTTGACAAAAAACTCACAAGACAAAACACAATAAAAAGGTAGCAGATTTACAAGATCGAGAATTGTTTTGTGCCACTGATAGGCACAGTAATTACACATCTCATCTTACAAAAAACAAATTATATATAGATTTATAAATGGGTTTCTGCTGGCCTTAAAATGAATATACACAGACATGCACAAACAAAAGCAAACATGTGCATGCACAAACACACACAATATGCACATACACTCCCCATATTCATGCATATTTTATTGTTGCAGCCATTCATTTAAAATAAAACTGTTGTTGTGGCAGATCACTTGGAGTATCCTTAGTTTTTGTGCATTTTGTCTACCTGTTACAACTTACCCCAGTATGTGTTACAACCTACCCCCGATAGGTTGGGACCCATTTGTATTTGTCATCATCTCATAAAGTCTGTGATAAAGTTGAAGAAATTTAAATTGTTGCCATTTGTAGTAGACAAATGTGGGTATTCTGCCTAAAAGTTTCAGACGTGTAGCTAAAAAAAAGGTTTTGGCAGTTTTAGGTGCTGAAGAAAAAAGTTAAATTATGTAGCCATGCTAGAACAGATGTTGAGAGATCGGACAATGTGCCGGTTCAATACTGCAGAACAAAATCCAAAGACGTCTCCTCGCAGAAGCAAATTTAACATTTGACAATGCATTAAAAATTGCTCTATCGGTTGAAACTGCACATAAAAATATTCAAGATTTGCAAAAGCCCTCCTCTGCTGTGTGTCACAATGTGAAAAGCTTCCCTACACCAATACACAGTAAAAAAAGAATACCAGCCGAAAGTGTTATCGATGTAAAGGCACAAATCACACAGCTTTTACATGTAATCAAAAAAGTGAGTGCCATAGTTGTGGGAAAAAAGGGCACATTGTTGTAATGCCAAAACAAATGATCGCATGTCTCATCCTCATGGAGACACTGCCAAAGCAGCTTTGCTGCACAAGTCAAATAACGTGGAAGTCAATGATGCTGATAATTTTGCTTTGGATTGCCCACATACCATACATAGCAGTATGGACTGTTAAGAGTTACAAATGGTGAAACTGTATACAGTTGAACTGAATGCAGGAAAAATTTCAACTTTGAATTGGACACAGGATGTGGCCTGACAGTCATGAACAAATCCTGCTTCAAAGCCACATGGAAAGAATCACTGAGCCCTGAATTGAAACCTGTACAGATTAAGCTTGACACCTAGACAGTTGAGCCTATTAAAACATACTTACTACTCTCTTCTTTGCTTGTCTCTACAGTCTACCTTCTATAGCAACTAATCTGAAGGGGGCGGGGGGATTTTTATTAATATTTCACAAAAAAGGCAGGCAAATGATGATGAATGATTTGTTTTCTTTTTAAGAATGACAGTACGCTGAGTACAATGTAACTGGTGGATAATATAATAAAAAACCTTTACAGATCAGCAGTTTCAGATGTACACTCTCTTATAAGCATCATTTAACAATTTAATCTATATATGTATGTATCTGTAATTAGAAATATCTATTAGAAATTAAACAAAAAATCTATTAGAATTTTAAACAAAAACCAATCAACAAACACTACCATAGGTTGCTGTTCTGCTCATGACAGTCATTTTATGTTCAGAACATTTTTTTTTTTTTTTTTTTTTTTTTTCAAAGATCATTTACCTGATTACAATGAAACCAAATTGTTCAGGAAACCAGAAATAAATACGCACAATTATTTGGCAAATAAAAAGAATGTTAATGTAATGTTGTACATGTTATAATGATTAGTTATGTGTTCTGCCGGTGCATTGGACAATGTTTTATTGTTGTTTTAAGACAGACAAATGTCAATTATGTCACCACATAGATTTTAACTTCTGCGGGCAGTATCTTCATCTCTTCGCGTCTGCTTCGACTTAGATTTGAAAAGCTTGATCTGATTGGTCAAATTGAATGTAGCTGCACTGAAAAAGACGTGCTGTTACACTTTGTGTCAAAAATATGCCTGGCACAGACAAGTAACGTTAATTAAATACAAATCTTACCTGGAGTCACAAAATAATGAGGTTCCAAAAGTCACATGCCATGCAAACTTGAAGAAGCCAGGTAAAAATAAGTATATACAACACTCTTAAAAATTATGTGTTAAAAATTAACACAAAATATGTGTAAAAGGATTCTTAGCACATTTTGTGTTACTACAGACACGTGATATGTAAATATTGTGTTCAACTGTTTACACAATTACTGTATAGGCTGCAACACATTTAGTAGTACATGTTTATATAAAATACATATTTTCTGTTGCAAATACTCAACAGGCGGTGTCAACTTTAACAATTGGATTTATTTATCATGTTTCAAATGTGAATAAAGCATTTTAACCGTAGACTGTAAAATGTATAGTCGTGTCCGTGACGTCACCCATAGGGTTCTGAAGAGTAGTTTTGAAGCCTCAAACCTGGCCGTTGCCATCTTGGCAGCACGTCATCGCGTGTCACTCACAGATAACAGAAAATGGGCAAAGAGCCGGGACATGGGTGGAGCAGAGGTGACGTGATGATTAACAGACAGCAGACAAACAGCAATCCACTTGTCACTCAAAGCGGACTAACCCTTAATTATGCAGAACTTTAAGGCTTTATCCACCTTATTACTGGGGGCGCTGCTGTAGAAATGATTATGGGTGAATTCCGGTTAGATAGCGGAAGTAGTTAGTCCCAGTAGCTAATAGTGCGTGGCTAACCATTATAAGCAGCTCTTTTCTGAAGTAAGTCTTTCTAGATTAAAAAATAACTGCAATTTGACAAATACTGTTTTATTTAGTGTTTTATTATTGTACAATGTTCCCCAAAGTGTCGTCACAACGTCACAGTGTAATTTCCTTCAAAGGGGAACGTCTCGGGTACGACTGTTACTCTTGTTCCCCGAGAAGGGAACGAGACACTGAGTCTCACCGCCACACATATCACGGACAGAGCGCTTGCTTCATCGCAAAAGCTAATGTGCTATGTGAGCCGGCGTCCCTTTGTAGCTTCCGGGTATGCCGTCATCTACTACGCTATGAAGCAGCACCAATCAGGATTGGAATAGATTTAATTCATGCTTCAGACGCGCTATGCTAGGAGCGTTCCCCAAAGTGTCATCACAATGACACAGTCTCTCGTTCCCTTCTCGGGGAACAATTCATGCATTAACGTCTCGGTTACGTATGGTAACCCTCGTTCCCTGAAGGAGGGAACGGAGACGTACGTCGGACGTACCGACGAATTGGGATCACTTCAGGGAGCCCCTATCAGCTTCGAGATATAGAGAACAGGCCAATGGGCCATTGGCGTGCGAGATTTGCATCTCGCGCTCCGCCCCGGACCGCGGGTATAAACAGGAAGCGAGAGCGAATGCATGCTGTTTTTCACTGAGGAGAACTTAGTGACTCGGCCATGCAGTGATGGTACAGCAACTGTGGCGACAGGACGTATGTCTCCGTTCCCTCCTTCAGAGAACGAGGGTTACCATATGTAACCGTGACGTTCCCTTTCAGTTGGTCATGTTTGACGTACGTCGGACGTACCGACGAATTGGGATCCCTTTGGAAAACGCCATAGTTACTACCACTTCCAGCGCCCAGCGATGAGCCCCTCAGACCTCGTCTGTTAGTGGGCAGGGAAATTCACGCAGGGAGAGTCAAAAAGCTGCTGTTCTGCAAGACCCATTCAGCTGACACACAAATACACAGATGGGACCGCCGTGGGGGTCACAACATATGGAACCCAGCCTGACACCCGTTCCACCAATGCATACGAGTGTTTGACCTGGCGTCGGACGCTCAGCCACATCCGACTGCAGCGGGTAACGGAGGACTCAACAGGGTTCGCCGTTCTGGGGAACTCAACTGGAGCGGTAGCGCACGCATCCGGTCCTTAAGGAGGGGAATGGCGCAGCAAGTGACACAAGAACGGGCACTTCGGTGTTACTGACTATGGGAAGTGAGCACACAGGAAGATACCGGCTCTACACGGAGGCTATAGAATCTAGCGAACGTGTTAGGTGTCGCCCAGCCCGCAGCTCTGCAAATATCTGTCAGTGAGGTGCCACGAGCCAGCGCCCAGGAAGAAGAGACACCCCTGGTGGAGTGAGCTCTTAACCCGAGCGGGCAGTACACGTCTTGGGATTCATACACCAAGACGATGGCTTGCCTGTTGTAGACCAAATCCTAATGACCTTAATGAAACTAAGGCAAAACTTTGTCATGGCTGATTTAGCACAACGATTTAAAGCGTCGCAAGGTCAGGTCAGCAAGACTGTTGGAATCTGGATAGACATAATGTCTGAACACACCAAGGATCTTATTATATGGTTGCCTCAAGAAACAATCAAAGCTATGTTGCCCGAAGCTTTCAAAGAAAACTTTTCAAACACAACCTGTGTAATTGACTGCTCCGAGACGGTCTTACAGAAAGCCAAAAACCTGGACTCTAGAAGTGAATCATACAGCCACTACTATGCCAACAACACTGTGAAATATTTTGTGGCAATTTCTCCCTCTGGAATAATCATGTTCAGTTCAGATGCTTATGGTGGCAAATGCAGTGATAGGTACATAACACAGAACTCAGGGTTTCTGGACTATTTGCGTGCTGGAGATGAGGTGATGGGTGATCGTGGTTTCACAATCAGGGATTTGCTGGAGGAGCGTAGAGTGAACTTAATCATTCCAGCATTTACACGCAAAGGATGCTAGCTGACCAACAAGGAGGTAGCGCATACACAGCGCATTGCTCACGCCCGCATTCATGTTGAACAGGCAATAAGGCGTCTGAAGGTACAAGATTCTTTCGCAAACATTGCCAATTAGCTTGGTCCCATAAATTTATAAAATGCTCAAGATCTGTGCTGGTCTAGTGCATTTAAGAGGTGAGCTTATTCAAGTGAAAAGTGAGAATGAGAAGACATTTATTATTGCACTCCAACACACACACTCAACAGGTAAATGTATGTATTTACTTTAAATCAATAAAGCAGAAAAAGCTTTTGAAAAACAACAGCAGAAATTGATGATAAAATGTTTTCATTCGTTTTTTTATGATTCAACTCATCTAACTGTAACGTATCCACAACAAGTGGGTTACAGCGACAATAACAGATGAAGACACATGGCAAACATGAGGGCTAAATACACACAGACTAATGACAAGACAAGTGACACCTGTGAACAGTGATTAAACAATGAACCAATGACATGACAACACACGCGTGCAGGCAGGGAGGAGCTGCAAACGGAGATGTGAAGTCGGACACTTTCTGCTTCCCGCAGTGACGCTCGCACTGTGTTTGCATACTTTATCAGCTGAAGTGAAATAAATGCAATATTTGGCAATACACAGATGTTTCAGAGACATTATTGTCATTTATACTACGGGGCCGTTGAATGCTTGAATCTGATTGGCTGATGAACGTTCTGAGGTGTGCAGTTATTTTCTGGGAGACGCACAGCGAACGTAGTTCCAGGCAGCTCTCTTGACCGCATTACAGTTCCATATCACTGCGCATAGTTAACTGTAATAACGGAAATTACAGGACTAAAAAACAACAATATGACAGACGATTTTCCTAAAGTAAATCTTAATATTTACAGTGAATATAAAACGTTCAACAACTGGGCGGCAGCAGTATTAGACAGTCCAGATGAAAAACAACAAAGGCAAGCTTTTCTGTCTCATTACTGAAATCACACATGCTCGCACACGCACTACAGTTTGCACAAAAAGCTGTCAGCGCTGCCCTGACGATTTGATCAGTTCGCCTATATAGTGGAGCAACTTAAAGGCTACACGTGACATTTTTTCACTAGCGAGGAAATAACAGCGCTGTTTAGAGACGCACAGAGGTAGCCTAGTTCACACAAGCGCGCTCTCTCTCTCTCTCTCTCTCTCTCTCTCTCTCTCTCTCTCTCTCTCTCTCTCTCTCACTCATTCTCTTTCTAATAACTTAATTAATAACTGCAGTAGAATGCTATCAACGGCTCAAGCCTTCGTTAACAGCTTTAAAATGACGTTTCGGAACTAGCAAAAGAGCTGTTGGATGAGACGCGGAAGAAATAGTCCTACTCACAATAGCGATTTAAGTACAAAAACCGGACGAATCCCATTAAATATATAATCGGATCGATGTCTTGAGGTGTGGTAACCGTAGTATGAGCGGAATAATTGACTCCGGGCCGTTCAATTATTAGAATGATAATGCACACCCGAGGTGGTGATGCGGTCACGACGCGAAGCGGAGTGGCCGTTACACCTTGGGTGTGCATTATCATTCTAATAATTGAACGGCCCGGAGTCAATTATTCCTTACGTAATACTTCATGTACTGCTTAATACAGGGTGTGTTTGTACAAGAATAAAGTTCAACATATAAGCCTACACTATCAATGAAGTGGGGTCTATGTTTTTAATCAGTTATATTTTGATAAACATGACAATGTAACATCGCGACTACATGAAAGGAGGTTTTACTTTTATAAAAAACTGATTTGTGCGCATTAGTGGAGATGAAGGTTTTAGAATAAACACGAAACACACGTGATCGCTGTCATGCGGTGAATCTGGCCAATCGTGGAACGGCTGTGTCGTCATCAGAGCCCCTGCAGCCTCGAGCAGCCGCTCTGGAGAAATTACACCGGCTGTAATCGCCGGCTGCTCTCGAATCGCTCTCGCGGCACTTTGTTGACATACGTCACTGTCACGTGGCGTCGGCGCTGCCTCAAGTCAGACAAAATTTCTAACCGGCATGCACTGCTTCAAGTCAGCCGCCGATCGGTCTGCGCATCGCTGGGTGAAGTCGAACAAGCCTTAAACCAGGAAGTGCATGACAAGACTGAACATGACACACTAAAACATAACCAAGAACACGATAAACTAAACACATGAACAATGAACATGAACCGTTACCAAAACACCCTGTGACAGATCCCCCCCTCTATGGGCGGCCCCTGACGCCCAAACATAACCAAAACACCAATAGCCTAACAACAAAGAGTCTTAACAAAAAGTCTTGGGAGGGCGGTCTTGGGGGAGGGATGGTGGGCCAGGCCCGTGCAGGGGCATCGGACCCATACGTGACCTGGACGGGCCTGGGAGCTTGGGCGGACCTGGACCCTGTGGCGTGGGTGGACCTGGACCCTGCGGCGTGGGCGGACCTGGACCCTGCGGCGTGGGCGGACCTGGACCCTGTGGCGTGGGCGGACCTGGACCCTCAGGCGTGGGAGGACCTGGACCCTCAGGTGTGGGAGGACCAGGACCCTCAGGAGCTGTGGACGGCCATGGCAGCAACGGCAGTTCAACAGGACATGGCGGCAACGGCAGTTCAACAGGCCATGGCGGTAACGGCGGTTCAGGGGGCCACAGAGACGTGGCCTCCATGTACCCCTTGCCCCCCCAAAAAAAATTCTTGGGCGGGACAGCTGGCTCGTGGGCTGGAGCGGGCTCGTGGGCTGGAGCAGGCTCGTGGGCTGGAGCGGGCTCGTGGGCAGGAGCCTGGACGTGGGCTGGAGCCTGGACGTGGGCTGGAGCGTGGACGTGGGCTGGAGCGTGGACGTGGGCTGGAGCATGACCACTTAAAAACAAAATAAAATCAATAAACTGCCAAAGGGTAGAAGGGTGGGTGCTCAACTGAGGGCATGAGTGCTGAGAGGTCAGGGTCCAAACCAAAACAAAAACACCTCTTCAGGTGGACCTCATCCCATGGCAAAAAAATCCATGAACCAAATAAAGTCTCTGACATGGTCCTCTATGGGACGCTGGCCTTGACGAGTGTGGGCAATGGTAACTGCTGGGTCCATAATGGCGGTCTGTTATTCTGTAACGTATCCACAACAAGTGGGTTACAGCGACAATAACAGACGAAGACACATGGCAAACATGAGGGCTAAATACACACAGACTAATGACAAGACAAGTGACACCTGTGAACAGTGATTAAACAATGAACCAATGACATGACAACACATGAGGGCATGGGAATCACATGACAATAAAACATGACAAAACCAGGAAGTGCATGACAAGACTGAACATGACGCACTAAAACATAACCAAGAACACGATAAACTAAACACATGAACAATGAACATGAACCGTCACCAAAACACCCTGTGACACTAACACATGTAATATACATTTAAATGGCTTGCGTTTTTGTAATACTTTTTTCTTGTTTTTATTTTAACGAAATTTTTTTCCTATTGATGCTTTCATTCAGTACTGTTGATGTTTGTGGTGTGTACAAGTTATAACACCTGGTATCTGCTTACTGTATTTTCAAAAGATCCAGATATTTAGGGCAGAGCTTCAATTTGTTTGCGACAAAATCATCTACTAATCTTGGAAGCATGTGTGGAAAAATTACAATTCTATAGGTGTTTCGTGTGCATCTGTTTATTTTTTGTCAAATGCAATGTCTAACTCCAGGTGCTCAGTTGATGTCCAGATAACCAGCTTGCAGCTTTGCAGCCCCAGGCACATCATTGTCAGCTGGATCTGGAAGAGTAAATGTTAAATAAAATGGCTTACAATTTGTTATAATGAGTATCAACAAGTATCTCTCCCATTAGTTCAAACCTTAAAAAAAAAAAATTACCCTGGAGGTAGTGTCCACTTGGCCCATTGGGAAGGATGAGATACTTCCCATCACTTAAGCATCTGATGTCACCATTTGGCCGACTAAGAAATTCTGCAAGTGACATGGCACTCTTTAGGGGACACTTTATCTCAAGAACCTGTGTTGAGTCCAAAATTCCATCAGGGCTGGCTCCAAACCAGGGATGGTCAGGACAATAGAAAACATTAGAAAATGTCCCATTATAAAATAATACACTCGCAGGCCTTTCCTCTCCACAGTGTGCCCATGAGCCTCCATGAGCTGTATGGCTATGTCCTAATTTTCTTTTCCATATCTAGTTGCAGTATTTCCAGTGAAGGTGGGATGCAAGTGTTCATTAAGGAACTTTTGTGGGTTAGTAGTGCTCCGTTTGGGGGCTCTATTTGCTGTGCTCGCAGTCAATTGCAGCTTCCTTGCATCATGCCAAAGTTGTGATGCACTCTGTATCTGAGTCTCTTCAGTCAACTTCTCCATCTGAGCAGGGCTTAGTTGAATATAGGTCTCATAAAAAGTGAGACACTTCTTACAGGTTAGTGCTGTTCCATGTTCTGTATGTGATATATGTAGATCACACTGGCTCTGAGAAGACTCATTGTTCTCTACAT
Source organism: Gobio occitaniae (assembly GCA_033150135.1). Classification (NCBI taxonomy): domain Eukaryota; kingdom Metazoa; phylum Chordata; class Actinopteri; order Cypriniformes; family Gobionidae; genus Gobio; species Gobio occitaniae. Next base: position 50,981 of record JARQWZ010004594.1, on the reverse strand, counting down.
CTAATCTGTAACACAACTGAAGGAGACCATCCGTCTGTAGATTAAATAGTGGGGCCATCACAGAAGAACTGACATAAGTTTTAAATTATGAGTGATCCTTGAAAAGTTTGGGGTGTGCTTCTGTGGTTGACACACTTAACAGATCTGATGCTGATGAGCCTGGATGAATGTGGTCTGGTTTATGACGTTTGAAATTAATGTGCTTCACCTTTTTCTGCTCTACATTCTGCCTTGTGCCTGCATTCCACTTCCTCTGCACATCAGTACATGATATCCCTCTTTCCCTGTCTGACTGCATTCTCAACCTACATTAGAAAATGTCCCCTTATAAAATAATACACTCAGCAGTTGCAAGCTGATTCAATTAAATTCACATTTATTTGTATGTAAAATCCACATTTATTTATTTGCCTTTCACAATACAAATCATTTAAAAGCAGCTTTACTGAAAATGCATGTCTACGTTACAATTTAGAGTGATCTTTTATCAGAGGTGACTGTGTCCAAGTAATGTCTTTCATAAATGTGCATATACATAGGTTTACTATTCATACAGTTAGCTGATACAGAATTCATACAGAAACTGAGTTTATTGAAGTAATGAATACATGTTTGTTAACAAATAGGTTATAATAAATGTATTAAGATGTAACAGGCAAACTGATATTACAAAACTATCCTAAGTATCAACATTTTACCTTCCAAAGTATTGCAGCTGCGTGGCTGCAAGATCGCCCTGGTCCCGCAATACATGAACACCCTGCCGTTTGTATTTCACCTGACGAAGAAACTAAAACCCAGGCCTGGTGATGTGGAACTTTAAGGCTCTGACTAGGCTCTATGTCTGCTTTAAGATAGACAAGATTGTGTCCCACTTCCTTTAACAAAACGCAACGACTTTATTGCAGTGGAAGTATTGATAAGCCTCGGAGCTTCTCAGATTGTTCATCGCTTCACCGTCCGTAGCAACGGAGTAAAGTAGCTAAATAAACTTGTGTAAGTTATCTGAGGCCACTTCTTCAGGTCGTCCTCCCATCCCCCAACAGTAGAAGGCAGAGGTATAATAACATTATTCTGTTTGAGGTGTAACAAGCTGTGTTCCCACATGTTTAAGTTACCGCTTATGACCGTAACCATGGTAAACGCCGGTTCCGCTTCAGTGACAGTACGCGCCGGAAGTCACGCCCATATTTCGCGCAAAGCGTCATGGGGCGTAGGAATAGTGTGGATATAATGTAAACGAATGAGTTATAAAAAAATTCACCCAAGTCACTTCCGTATTGGCTTCAAGAGAAACTGGGGGAGGTTGCCACTTGATTTTAACTCCCTGGGGAAAAACAACTGTTTGGACTACGGGGATGTCCTTGATGTGAGTGCACATTTACAGACATAAACTGTCATTCATGGTGTGCGCACACTGGCGCGTTTTCAGTTGCGTTCGCAAGAAAATTGCAAGAAAAGCTTGTCGTGTACTGAAAATTGCTGAAAATCATCTAATATCCTTTTTATGTTTTAGAATATATATATATCAAAATATCCAAAAACAAAATTGTATAAAATACTTCTCAGATACATTTTTTAGAATAAAAATTGTATTGCGTTTAATAATTGTATTTGATATATAGAAATGGGTTCTGTTTTAATGTTCTCGAGTGTACCTAAAATAAAAAGAGTTTAATATACAGGTTTGTGGCTCTTCATTTATTTTTAATTACCCACTTGTAAACTTATGTTTACTGTTCTTTTGTATAAATACCTATAGTATTTGTATTCAATCTATATTCATTGAGTTGAATCGAGAATCAAAAATCAAATCGAGAATCGAATCGAGAATCGAACCGAGAATCGAGAATCGAGAATTGAGAATCGAGAATCGAGAATCGAGAATCGAAAATCGAAAATCGAAAATCGAAAATCGAAATCGAACCGAGAATCGAAATTGAATCGAGATCTTGTTTATATTTTGTACTTAATATATGTTGTTTGTATAATATATGTCGTATATCTGGACTTTGTAACAAAAATTATTTCCCCCTGGGATTATTAAAGTGTTTTTGACTCTGATTCTTTAGCAAGTCTACTGTTGTGTATTTTCACAACAGAGTTTTGACTTATTTTCTGTGTTCCGAGTGTGTTTTTATACTTTTCTAGTGTTACTCATTTAAATGGGAAGCTTTGTATATCTTGTATGTTATACCTTTTGTACCCTTCTGTCATTGTATTCATCGTTTTTATTGTTAACAAAGAAACCACATCCATCCCTCACACTTTTGAAAAGCTTGCTACGCCCCTGCAGGCCAGAACATAGTTAAGGGATAATTTAAGAAATTATGAAAAATGCAACTAGAATTGCCTGTTGATATACTGTTACAGTGTCTTTTGTAACTGGTAGTGGGCTGTTCCTTATTTGGATAAATTAAAAAAGCAGGAGTGACACATAACCTAAGTATATTAATTTACCAACTTGCAACACATATCGCCTTGCTAAAACACACATATGTGGGTGATGCGGAATGTATAAAAATAACGCAAAAAATAAAAGAGGGCTTGAATAAACCCATTAATGGCAAGTCAAGTTCTCAACAAACTGTTTTATTTCCTCTTTCCATATTGTGAATAATAAATGTGTATTTTAATTTGCTTGTTACATAATGGAGCCGAACTTATTGTAACAATTATTTGACGCAGCATACTTTTACCCTCAGAATTATTCCTTGGCATCCTCACGTAGTAAACTGCATTTTTTTACTGTTTGCCTGCTGGAGGTACGCGATTACGTTGTGTGCAGTGATGTTAGCATTTAAGCTAGCCGGTGAGAGAAAATAGTATTATCAAAGAGTCTAAAGAGGAAAGTCGACAGCGAAAATAGGGCATACAAAGAAGAATGGAAAAACAACTGCATTCATCTTACCTGGTTTTGTGAATGCAAAGCCGGTGTGTCTTATTTGCAACTAAGTTGTCGCTGTTTGTAAAGAATATTATATCAGAAGGCACCACAAGATGAAGCATGGTACCTTTTTTTTGCTGGTTGTCTTGTCAATATTTTTGATAAAAAGGAAGCTGAATTTGAGTTGTTATTGGTCATGTGTTGGTGCTGAGGCCCCGCGTTATAAGCAAACGTTTCAATGGTTCACTGTTCGTTTTATCATACAACACATTTCATGACGGCTATTTTAGAGGCGTGTCTAGCGATCCATTCCACAGACTCTTTTGAATGTCTTTCAGAACTTTTCAAATTAAAAGCTCTCAATTCATCCCAAAACCGTTGAGTGTGCTGGACATGCAAGAACGTCTCGGTTACGGATGTAACCCTCGTTCCCTGAGGAGGGAACGGAGATGTAACGTTAGTGACTAACGAATGGGGGGTTTTGCTTAGAAGCCTATCATCTTCGAGCTTAGAGAAAACGCCCAATGGCGTGGCAATGCCATGGGGCATGCGGAATTTGCATACGTGACTCCGCCTCACCGCGTGAGTATATAAGGAAGTACGTGGCAATATCGCATTATGTTACCTGCTTGAGGAGCCAAACTGAACTCCGCGTTCCAGGTAGCACAGCTGATGTGGCAACGGGACGTTACGTCTCCGTTCCCTCCTCAGGGAATGAGGGTTACATCCGTAACCGAGACGTTCCCTTTCGTTCAGTCACTACAACGTAACGTTAGTGACTAACGAATGGGGGTCCCAATATAATCACGCCACTCAGCTGTCTTCCAGTGCCCTGCGTAAGTGTGAGTACCCTGTCGTAAGACTAGTACGGACGAAGGACTCCCACTTATCACAGGAATACCAAGGTACACTGGGAAGCATATCCCAGTGAGGGAATGCCAAGATGCCTACCCGTGGGGAAGACTTAAGAGAACACATATGACCCACTAAGGGCTGCATATGGAGAACTCTAGGGTACCAGCCGAAGGTGGATTTTTAACCCTAGGAGTGGCGGGGGACACGCCAAGGAAAGAAACCCGCTCGCTGCGGAGACTGCGGAGACTCCAGCCCCTCTTGGAGAAACTCAAGCACGGACCCGATCGGGCATTTCCAGGGGTCTTCTTGGCGGGAAGAACACCAGGTGACGAAGAGGTTCCACTTCAACGCATAGACATGCCGAGTGGACTCTGCACTAGCGGAAGTGATGGTGGCGACCACCGTAGGTGGCAGGCCACTCAAACCTGCCGCATCCCGTCCAGGAGCCACACGTGGAGGTTCCAGAGGTCGGGACGCGGGTGCCATAGGGTGCCCCGTCTCTGAGTAAGGAGGTCCGGTCTCAGAGGAATAGGCCAGGGAGGGGCTGTCGCAAGGAGTATGAGTTCGGGGAACCAGGTCCGGCCGTGCCAGTACGGGGCGACCAGAAGGACCTGCTCCTTGTCCTCCCTGATCTTGCACAGGAGTTGTGCGAGTAGGCTCACTGGGGGGAACGCATATTTGCGCAGGCCCCGCGGCCGGCTGTGCGCCAGTGCATCCGAACCGAGCGTGCCCTCGGTCAGGGAATAAAACAGGCTGCAGTGGGAAGAGTCGTGGGAGGCAAACAGATCTATCTGTGCGGGTACCTCAGGCGCTTCTGACTCCATAGGACGAGATGGCGGGCGAGTTGAGACATACGGCGGGAGCGTAGACCGCCCTGGTGGTTGATGTACGCTACTACGGCCGTGTTGTCTGACCGGACAAGCACATGTTGACCCTTCAGCAACGCTCGGAAGCGGTGCAGGGCGAACCGTACTGCCAGCAACTCGAGGCAATTGACATGCAGTAGGCGCTGGGGTCCTGTCCAGGAGTCCGCGGCTGCTTGTCCATTGCACATGGCACCCCAGCCCGTGGCAGAGGCATCCGTCGATACAACAACATGCCTGGAAACTCGTTCTAAGGGGACACCGGCCCGTAGAAAACTGAGGTTCGACCACGGGGTGAGCGTCTGTAGGCAGGGCCGAGTCACTTTGACCCAGAGCGTGCCAGACTGCCATGCCAGTGCTGAAGCGGTCTCATATGTAGCAATCCGAGCGGCGTCACCGCGGCTGCAGATGCCATATGCCCCAGGAGCCTCTAAAATAGTTTCAGTGGAACCGCATTCTTGCTCTCGATTTGACGGAGGCAAGTCAGCAGAGACTGCGCGCGCTCGCTCAAAAGCTGCGCGCACATGGCGACCGAGTCGATGTCCATACCGAGAAAAGAGATCCTCTGCGCTGGGCAGAGTTTGCTCTTCTCCCAATTGACCCGAAGGCCCAGACGGGCTAGGTGTTGGAGCACCCAATCTCTGTGTCCGCAAACCTGCTCCCGAGAGTGGCCCAGTATGAGCCAGTCGTCGAGATAGTTCAGGATGCGAACCCCGTGCTGCCGAAGGGGCGCAAGGGCTGCCTCGGCAATCTTCGTAAAGACGCAAGGGGACAGAGATAGCCCGAATGGGAGGACCGCGTACTGATATGCTCTCGCCTCGAAAGCAAACCGTAGGAACCGTCTGTGTCGAGGAAGGATGGAGACATAAAAGTAGGCATCCTTCAGGTCGATCGCTGCAAACCAATCGTTAGGACGAACGCATTCGAAAAGGCGTTTCGCAGTCAACATCTTGAACGGAAACTGGTGAAGGGATCGGTTCAAGATGCGAAGGTCCAGGATTGGTCGTAACCCACCGGTTTTCTTGGGAACAATGAAGTAGGGGCTGTAGAACCCCGACCTCATTTCGGCTGGAGGGACAGGCTCGATCGCACCCTTCGCCAGCAGGGTGGCAATCTCCGCACGCATGACGGGGGCGTTGGCCCCGATCATGGTATAGCGGACTCCCCTGTAGCAGGGAGGAGCCTGCGCGAACTGAATCGCGTAGCCGAGCCTGACGGTCCACGCGACCCAGCGGGACAGCCCTGGAAGCTGAAGCCAAGCTCCCAGAAACTGCACCAGTGGGGTCATACGGACGGCAGACGTACCCAGGGTGGGGCAGCGAGGCAGCGTTACCGGCCCGGACATGGGAGGCTGTGGGGCGTCCCAGTGTGGGGGCACGGTTAACGGCTGCATCCTGACAGAGGAGACCAGGGAAGGACGCACGTTCCACTGGGGTCTGCTCTGAGAGGAGGCTGGCGACAGAGAGGGATGCGAGTGGCGGGACCCGGGGGTGGCGCGCACTGTCATCACTGGTCTCTGGGTGCTCAGGGATGGGATTGTCATTTCTTTCTTTTCAAAAGATTCCCTGCTGCCGTCTCCGGGAAAGAACTGCCCATCCCTGAGCTGTCCGCATCAGGAGCGCCGCTTAGCCTGGCGTTTCTTCGCGGGCTGCGGGGTTGGATCGGACTGGGACGCCTTCCTGCGGTTACCTCTGCGCGGCCCGGGTGGAGGCTGCTGCTTGGGTGGCGCAGAGGTTGAGGGAACCGCGGGAGGGCGTCCTCGGCGGCGAGCAGGCTGAGGCAACTGCGCGGGCAGTGGTGTGGAGGCAGCAGCTGACCGCCGGGGCAGGATGTGTTTTATCGCCTCAGTCTGCTTCTGAGCGGCCGAGAACTGTTGGGCGAAGCTCTCGACCGCCCCGCCGAATAGCCCATCCTGGGATATGGGTGCGTTGAGGAACCGGGTTCGCTCGCCGTCCCGCATATCAGCCAGGGTGAGCCATAGGTGTCTCTCCTGGACCACACTAGTGGACATCACCTGACCCAGGGAGTGTGCGGTCACCTTCGTCGCCCGGAGAGCGAGGTCGGTGGCGGCACGCAACTCATTGCTGAGTCCTGGGTCAGCTCTACCCTCGTGCATGTCGCACAGCAACTGGGCTTGGTAAGCCTGGAGGGTTGCCATGGCATGCAGCGAAGCGGCGGCCTGCCCCGCAGCTCTATAGGTCTTCGCCACCAGAGACGACAAAAACCTACAGGCCTTGGAGGGGTGCTTTGGGTCGCCACGCCAGGTCGAAGCACTCTGAGGACACAGTTGCATCGCAACAGAGCGTTCGACTGGGGGAACCCCAGTGTACCCTTTATCCGCGGCTCCATCAAGGGCAGAGAAGGCGGAAGAGCTCGCCAAACGGTCGTGGGAAGACAACGGGTTCTTCCAGGACCGCGCGATCTCTTCAAGCACCTCGGGGAAGAAAGGTATTGGAGGGGTGGCCGGACGGGTGTCCGGACGCGCTGCCCCCAAAAACCAATCATCCAGCCGCAAGCGCTCAGGTCGGGGCGGAGGGTTCCACTCCAACCCAAGCGTCGCGCGGCCCGAGAGAGCATGGCTGTCAACTCTGGGTCCGACTCGGGCAATGCTGGCACACCCGAAGACGGCAGCACAGCCGAGTCATCATCCTCAGATGACTCCAGCCCACCTTGCGATGCGGCGATAGACATTTCCTCGTCTTCCGCCGCGCCAAACGCCACAGTCGGGACAGCAGGAGCTGGCCCCGATGTAGACGCCTGAACGCGGGGCGGGTCAGGTGTATGAGAGGGGGGTGTGGGCCGAGGCATGAGCGTCGGAGCTTTATTCCACACCGTCACCCTCAGGTCACCCTGGCCACCAGCCAGATTGGGGTGTGGCAGAGGGGACTCTCGCTCCGGCATGAGCACGGAGGTCACGGAGTCTCGACCGTAACACAGAGATGATCATGTTCCCGCAGTGAGAACATGAATCATCCACGAGCGCTGCCTGAGCGTGCTGAAAGCCCAAACACGTCACGCAGCGCTCGTGCCCATCAGAAGGCGAGAGAAATCTACCACACCCAGAAGTGCACGGGCGAGACATCCTGAAAAGGACGTGCCACGTGCAAGCTCTTTTAGGAGAGGAAGCCTCGCAGTCGATGCCGAAGCGGCCAGGGAAACGCACACCAGCTGTCAGACGGACCACTGCGCAGATCAGCAGGCAGGAAGTATGCGATCACTGGAACGCGCCGTAACACCAACACCGACTGGAAAGCTGCTCGTCTCGAAGAAGCTGACAGAGTCTCAGAAGGCTGTAGGAGTGAAGAGGTAGGTACCCTTGGCTCCGAAAGTAGAAACATAATGCGATATTGCCACGTACTTCCTTATATACTCTCGCGGTGAGGCGGAGTCACACCATTGGGCGTTTTCTCTAAGCTCGAAGATGTTAGGCTTCTAAGCGAAACCCCCCATTCGTTAGTCACTAACGTTACGTCGTAGTGACTGAACGAAAGGGAACTGGGATGTTTTCAGCTTCCAGAAATTGTGTACAGATCCTTGCAACATGGGGCCGTGCATTATCATGCTGCAACATGAGGTGATGGTTGTGGATGAATGGCACAACAATGGGCCTCAGGATCTCGTCATGGTATCTCTGTGCATTCAAATGCCATCAATAAAATGCACCTGTGTTTGTTGTCCATAATCCCACTGTCACCATGGGCTACTCGATCCACAACGTTGACATCAGCAAACTACTCACCCACATAATGCCATATACGCTGTCTGCCATCTGCCCTGTACAGTGAAAACTGGGATTCATCTGTGAAGAGAACACCTCTCCAAAGTGCCAGATGCCATCGAATGTGAGCATTTGCCCACTCAAGTGACAGACGGATGGCAAGATGGCAACGGCCGACTTTAGGCTTCAAAAATGCTCTTCAGAAAACTTTGATTGATGTCACGGACACTATGTCCTTTTTTTTTGTTGTTGTTGTTTTTTTTACAATCTATGGACCTTTCGAAATAATGCCAATATATTGTTTGCCAATAAATCCATATTTTTAAGGAATTGGTTTAAAAGGGATATTAATCATATTATGAATTGATAATTGTGGAAATCTTTGAACAATTCATGCAAACCCACAGTTTTTCTGTGCATTTTAAGGAATTTAATTCTGTTGTTAAAGCTATTTCTCCTACACTGGTTAGAAGTCATTTTTCAATATACTGTAACTGAACAAGAATGACTGTGGCAGGGGGGGAGCGTTGTTTAGCGAGGTCTGTGACAAGGAGAGAGAGTCAGGAGACAAGCGTGGTCAAGTTCAAATGACAAACAGCTGTGTCTTGTTTTAGTAATGGGCGTGAAGAGACCGTATAAAGCCACCTGGGAGAGAAGAAGACAAGCTGCAGACTCGTGGCAGAACGTATGGGACTGAGAAAGCTCTGGAGAGCACTTGAGGGAACGTGAGTAGACTGAGCTGTTGAAAGCTCCAGCGCTGATGTCATGAGCCCTAACTAGCGTTGAAACTGACAAACAGTACCATCTTGGCCTAGCCTGACTTTGCTAAGGGTATTCTGAATGGTGTCGACCCGTATCGTGACCCTATCCCAAACGACTCCTAAGTATGTCATTCTCTTGGTAGGAGAAAGCACACTCTTTTTGATGTTGAGTCTCAACCCCAGAGGAACTAGATGAGCTAGAATGATATCTCTGTGCCGTAAAGCCAGCTCTTGTGACTATGCTAATATTAGCCAATCATCTACGTAGTTCAAAATGCAGATGCCCTGGAGTTGCAGTGGAGCCAGTGCTGCATCCATGCACTTTGTGTATGTGCAGAGTGATAAGGCTAGGCCGAATGGAAGAACCCGATACTGGTAAGCTTCGCCCCCTGAAAGCAAACTTCAGGAACTTCCTGTGTTGTGGCAGGATTTTTTTTATGAAAGTATGCATCGATCTTTGAGATCGATCGAGACAAACCAATCGCAAAGTTGAATTTGCGACACGATCATTTAACATAACTTCTTGAACTTGAGCACATTGACTGAATGGTCCAAGCCTCGAAGATCTAAAATCGGATACGGATCGGAAGTATCTGCAGTAACCCAAATCTCTCTCTCTGGAAGGGGAACATGTTCTATGGCCCATTTGACCAAAAGAGATTGCAGCTCTTGTGACAGTAAATGTGCCTGCTCCGGCTTCACGGTAGAGGAGACCACACCGTTGAAACGTGGAGGATGGTGAACAAACTGTAACCCTTTTCTACTGTCCTTAGAACCCATGTAGAAATACCTGGCAGTAGCTTCCGTGCTGCCAAGTTCTCTGAAATAGGTATCAATTTTGATACTTTCCACTGAGGGGATGTTCCGTGTCCTGGGCAGACACAGGAAGCAACGGAAACACCCAACATTTTGCCCCCTGAAGCACCAGAGGCGGCGGTGATGGTACAGGGGTTTTGTGAGGGTGTCAGGAAGAGACGGGTAGATTTTCACACCCCGTCCCAAAGGGGGGCTACTCCCATAGGGCTGGGCACCAGAGCATCAGGACTTCTTCCTTTTATTAGGAATGATAATCCTGAGTCCTGCATCAGGACTTCTTCCTTTTATTAGAAATTATAATCATGAGGTCTGGTCTTTTTTCAGAGGCTGCTGAGGGCAACAAGCTGGTCCCTAATCTTGGCGAGGGGGAGCACGACTCTCCACAGTTTGTGTTTGTACCTCCTGTTTAGAAGGACCAGGGTAAGGCTGGGTGGCCGGCAGCCCCTTCCCCTGAGTGTGGCCTAGTAGAAACTGAACAAACGCCTCCTCAAGTTTCTTCATCTCCCAAAACCTGCTGACGACTGTTAACCAAGTCACCAAACTCTCTGTCCCTGTCTTTGATACATGTGAGGTTCAGCCCATTGAACGGTCGATGGTGTCAAGAACTGCTGAAGAACCACTGAAGCACCAAGGTTTGGTGCTATACTGCACTTAAAATGGTTCCCCTATGATTATGAGCCAAAGAACCACTTTTAGTGCCATATAGCATCATTTTTTAGAGTGTAGTTAAGGCCACCTAAAGTGAGTCTATTATGTTTAATACAGTATCTCTTCAGTACCAAAAACACATACTGTCCACTCAAGTGGACATCTGAAAATCTCTGTGTAAAATCTCAAAAATATGTGTAAAAACAAAGTTTAAATCTTGTTTTTCATGCATTAAGATCAATAAAATAATAAAAAATCCTAACTGAGGTTGTCATAATTAATGCATGAAAGGGTTAAAGTACACAAAACTCAAAAACATTATCTAATGTGACTTTGTGACAACTAATTGCCTCAAATAGAGTGAGTACAAACTCAAACAGCTTGAGTAATGTCTTCTATTGAACAGTATTTTCCTGGGGCATGCATCCATTGAAATAGATAATGATCATTTTTGATTTACAGCTTTATTGTTCATGTTATTGCAATGGTGTTTTGGTCTTTGTTGTCCCTTTTAGTAATGTGCCATGGCATGGTTATTTTGACTGTCACTGTCATAGTGGTTTGTGTGTTTGGAGTGTTGGAGGTCAAGAACACATGCATCAAGGGGAAAAGTGCTGTTGTATTTTGTCATCACTCAGGGTTTTTTATTTTATTTAAATTTTTACAATTCATACATGGGAGTATTAAACTATCAACATTGGGCTGTGACTCAGGAAACACATCCACACTTTAGAATTAGCATTCCTGTGGAACACCCAAAATGTGCCAAAGAAATTATATTGTACAAATTTGGATTTGGTCTCTGGTTTGCAGTGTTCTTGACCTTCAACATAAACCTCAATGATAGTTGCAGTGGGTAAACAGGTCATAGCCTATAATAATACAAATGTTCTCTAGATTTAAATGCACAACAGTGCAATAATGACAACAATAACAAACAAAGCAGTAAATCAATCGTCGTCATCCATTTGAGCTGTGGTGCATGATAGGAACTGGCCCTGTATCCATGTATATTAGGTGCAATTAAATTGTATGATTTCGCTTGTTTAATACTAAGTTAATTACTTGCTTGTGTAGTACAAAATCTAAACTTATATAACTTAGAAAGTATTTTGACATCAAAATTAAAACTCAATACCATACTTAAAACATACACAAAATGTGGTGCAACAGAAACACCCAAGAGAAGGAATGTATTTTGAGGCTGTCTGATAAATATAGAATTGTAGTGCAATGTCTAGTAAAATTTCATTTTTAAAATCCTGACTGACAACTATGACAAGGATATATATAAAATACTTAATATTTTTTTAAATAAATTATGTTTAGAAAGTACACACAAATGTTCCTTATATACAGTATTAACATTTCCTGCACCTGATGCACTTTTACTTTCATTTCTGCATAAGCTTGCTGAGAAAAATAAGTTTCTATTTCTGAAAGGTCACATTGTTTTCAGTTTACATTTCCAGAGCTCCTCACAATGTTGTTATGTAACATATTGCTCATACAAATAGCCTTAAAACTATAGAGTTTATTAAAATAAGACAAAATTAGCAGTCGGTCAAGAAATATTAGTTCATTAAATCTGTTTCTGCTCTTTTCTATTAAACTAATCAATGACTCATGAGGTTAATTTACAGATGTTCAAAAAGATCTTTGAATGAAAAGATTCCAACTCTGCCACTGATTCAGTCTCAGATCTGTCTGTTATGACAATGTAATTACCTTTGCAACACCTCAATTGACATTGCTGTTACACCTCGATTTATCTGATTCACATGTCTCTTTACACAGTTCCCATTGACATAAACCAGATATTTTACTGGACCCAGCACTTTTTAAACAGTACCACTCAACCATTTCTCCCCTCCCCTGTCATTTTTTACCAAAACCTGTTGACCAATAAAGGTCCTGACTGTTGAGGTTTCTGACAGTTTCTTTATTCAAGTCATGTGATTGGCTGTTTCCTACGCTTTCATGAGCACATACTCTAGTTATTCATCAGGATCAAAGCTTGAGTTGACAGAAAGCTGATGATTGGCATCATGATAACAAAAAAAGCCTGATTTTATTGGTTTGGATTTGTCAACTTAATTTATATCGTAACTCTGAGTTTAACTATCATCATTGTACCACTTAATGTGTACCAAATAAAAAGAGCACACTTTTTTCTGCTAAGAAAGACGATTCAAGTTGAGCTACATGTTCAATTTGCAATGCCCATTTGTCTCGTGGTGGCAAGGACCCTAAACAATAGCCGCTGTTAAAACATTTGCATATGAAACATCCAAAATAATACGAGTTGTGCATGAAGGATTACAAACAGCAACCAAACAGTTGTGCTGTTCTTTGAAACGACAGAGGACGACTCGGGGTAATTGTTCTATAAACCATCAGGAAACAGCAGCAAGTAGAACATACGTGACAATATTTACTTTAGTAAACTTGACCAAAACCACACTATTAAAAGCCTTAAACAAGGCTTCAGATGGTACTGATGCCCCAGGAATACTAAGATAACGCCTCACTAGAGAGGCCAGCCTCGGGAAGCGCCGTTCATTTGCTTTCCACCAGTCAGGAGCTTGTACTGCTGCTGTATTTTTCTGTCAAAATGGTCCCACAGTAAGCTTTTCCATTGCTTCATTTTTTGAAATATGTCTGGTTTGTGGTTGCACATGTCGACGCGCTCTGTGAGTGAACAAAAAACGCAATACAGCATAATTTTCTTTAACCATGCAGCAAAAAAAACATGCATCCCTAGTTTTGAAGGAGGCGTGACTTTCGAGGGAGAGCGCTCTGAAGGGAGGGTGGGTTCTTATGCTTTTAGCACGCTATTGCTAGCCTCTCCAAAAATGTCATACCGTAACTATAACATGCTGCTTTTTATATCAGAAAAGGAACATCGTTTAAATTTACATTTATTATTCATTTAGCAGATATTATCCAATTGACCTGCAAGGATCCTTTAATAAACTTAATGTTTCTGGAACAAGACACTGCTGTCGATTCAGCTAAAGTTGAGCTCTGAACTCTGAGAGTTTTGATGCTAGATCTCCCTGTACCGACTCAGCTTTTTGGGTATGTACTTCTTGCTGAAACATTACGATATCAAATGAAACACACAAAGAAAAATTGTCTTGTTTAACTTCATATTATATTATACTGAATTATTATCTCTTTAATTACACTGAAAAAAAAATCAGGTCTCCAATTGAACATTTTCTAGTGACCGATCACATCTAAATTTTTTAGTTGGCCAAATTGAATTTCTGTGAATTAAATTGCATTAATTCACAGAAATTCAATTTGGCCAACTGAAAAATTTAGATGTGATCGGTCACTAGAAAATGTTCAATTGGAGACCTGAAGTTTTTTTACAGTGTACTAAATCCTGAGCTTTAGTCTGCCAAAAGAATAGATATAGGGAAAATTAAGTGAAAGCACATCAAGTTAAAGATTCACATAGCATAACACACAGTGTTAACAAAGAAACACATGAGTTTGCCTATTGTTTGCATCTCTCTTTTGCATACTTTTTAAAGCTCTGTGTTTGACCTTGCATGAAAATCATGATAGTGCAGTATTTGTCAGGGTTTGGGTGATGAAAGGAGCGAGGAATTTAAGTGTCTTTTATTAATTATAAAAATAAAACAAAACAAACAAAAAATACCCCTTGGGGGGAAACAAGACAGGCAAAAATACAGGCAGCAAGACTTGGCAGGGGTCAAGACACATGAAGGGTACCTTAAATGACAAACCACCACAGGACAGCAAACACAAGGAGAATAAATAGTTTATGGTTGCCAAAGCAGTGTTGACTGAACCAGGCTAAAAGTTTCATACTTCTTGTGGCTTGTATGAATTGTAGCTGCTGCATTTTGGACCAGCTGGAGTTTGTGTAATTAACCTGCAGGGCAACCACCTTGTAAAGCATTGCAATAATCTAGCCTTCATGCATGAATTACCCTTTCTGAATTTGACACTGATAGCATATGTTGTAATTTAGAGAGCATTTAAGATAGAAAAAAACGTGGTTTTACAAATGATGGGAATATGGCTTTCTACAGATTTCTATCAAATAGCACACCCAAGTTAACAGAGCATCCATTAAGACGGTAATCTTGCTGTGTGTTTATTTTGCCTGCTACTGTATATGTAGGTACCATTTTATAAAATCTGTGGTTTACAGTGAACAACTTCCCTTAGCTGTACTTAAATCAATGTAAACTGCAGCTTTTGGGGATTTATTGCTTTATTAGAAGAAAAGGTTCCATTTATAGAACCTTATAGGGTTCTTTCAGGCTCTTCATTTATATAAAAAAACTTTTAGGGGTTCCCATCATGGGATAATTTTATGGATTTTGTTTACATTTGTTTTTAATTCATTTTTTTTATTTTTAATATTAATTACATTTTATTAATTAAACAGCTCATAAACACACTTTATCAATAGAAAAATAAATAAATAACCCGCTAAACATAAAAGCATTGTGCAATCATTTAAGACAGTTCTCCTTATAGAACCTTTTGGCATAAAGGGCTCTTTAAAATTGAGTCAAGAGCCCGAATGTTCTATATTGAACCCCATAAGAATGTAGCACCTATTTGCTCAGTGTGGATGTGATTTAACACTATTAACCATTCAACAATTAATGAATGTTTGGAAAAGATCAATCATGACAGTTGTGAGGATAATGATGCATGACATCATTAATGTATGTGCTTGTATGTTATGGGTGGATGATATAAGTATCAAAGCCAATATCACTATAATATCAATAATGATTAATGTACCGTATTATATTCATGCACATATTTTGTGTGCGTTCCAAGCACAAAATTGATGATTAAAGACATTTCACATATTTGTAAGATATTGATATAAATAAAGAAACAGTCAAGTAGACTTCTGAAGAAATCTGTTTTTATTATTTATTGAGAATTAAATCCAAATCTAATTTCAATTAAATCAAAAAATGTGAATGATTCAATACAAGAAGAGTTTTCCAAAGCACTTAAAGATTAAACTGAACATCCCTAACCTAAAAAGATTAAAGATGTGCATGGGATAATACAACTAAATTCTTTACACTAAAATATAAAAAAAGAACAGATCTGTTTAGTACTATTACAAAAAAAGACCCTTGCTTCATTCCCATCTAATTGAATCACCTAGGAAATGGGACAGCTGCACTAAGCTTTTAAATGGCATTTTCATTTCTTGCTGTAAACAGTTGCATTAAAAAAACTTGCCAATAACAAAGGGTAATAAATCAATACACAGTTTGTGCATTATGGTTCAAAGGTTCAAAGAAATTTGATAAAAGTACACCATTTAAAAACCAAATACCAACATATTAATATGAGTAAAACAATATGATCTATATAATGTAAAACTAAAGAAAACATTTACTGAAAATGTGTTATATGTGTTCATCTATGAATTCTGTTTCTTCTCTTGGGCCTTTTATTGCTTGATGATCTCAGTTTGACAGTTGCTCTGCAAGTCTCTCCAGCTGTTCGATCTCGCTTGAGACATCTAAAGACATATTATATATTAGGGAGTAATTGAGATTAATTAAAACACTTGCAAAATATTATTTGTTTAAACTTTTGTTTCTGTGGAAAAATAGGATGACATTCTCTCTTACCCATTAATGTGATATTGCTGGCTTGTGACATCGAGAGTTCCATTGATTTCTTTAGTTCTGATTCAAGATCCTCCTTTATTTTCATCTTTACAAAAAAACAAGAAAAGATTCAGTCTGACTTTAGTCATTGTACAACTAAATACATGCTTGTCTAAATAAATATAATATCATTACCTTTAAATGTTTAAACTTTTTAAGCACTTCAGTTTTTGCCTTGTTGAACATGTCATGTTTTATCAAATCGACTGTGGTTATTAGCAGTTCTTGCCTTTTCTTCATGGATCCGGGTCCAGTCACTGCTAAAGCTTCTAAAATAAGAAACACTTTTGTGAGCCTGTGTCTAAAAACGGCCAAACATATGAACATAGTGACACCAAATCTATTCATAGACATCAGAAATGTGCATTGTCAGCTTTTTTGTTCAGCACATAACTGTTCCTGTGTGTGTGTGTTGAAGTCTTTAGTCAAGATTTAGAAAAAACACTTTATTATCGTGGCCGATGGGTGAGGAGCTCACTAGGTCAGTCCTCGAGGGGGCTGAATGTGTTAATTGTGACAACTTCAGCTAGCATATGCTCCGATCCTGCTTGGTTCTCCTCGGAGAGGGATGAGATTAAAGTAAGGTATCAGGAAGCAAAACGTCAGTTGGTGGTGGTAAAGGAGCTGATCCCTCACCAGGTCCAGGAGCCCACGCCATCAACTAGCCAGGCTTGACCAGGACGGGCATTAGAAGAGGAACAAAAGGTGAGTGTGGCAACTCAACCCCGCTCATAAAGAAACAGCTGCCTAGGGTGGGGTCGGATTTGAGAGAGGTGATCGCTTGGTGATCTCCTGGTCTGTGACCCCTCCCGAGGGATGTCTGTGAACACAATTACACTGTGTGCCTAACTTCCTTCTGGGCTCTCAGGGAGCATTTCTGCCAATCCCGCTACCGCAGGTCATTTGGGAGGAAGAGGCATCCAACTTATCTTCGCTCTTCAGTGACTCTTCCTCTTCGTCAGTTCGGTGGGTCCCTGCAAGTCAGCTGTTTCAGAACCCCAACTTTGTGGCAGCATGGCAACTACTGCAGAGTCTCTCTCAGTGGTTCAAAGGTTACAGGAATCTTTTGTATTTTTTTTTATTTTGTATCGTTCCACTTGCAGCCACGGATCGTCTGTATGGGCCGGTGGGGAGGAGCTATTAACTGAAACATAAACCTCTATACACTGAATTAATTCAATTTAAATTTCAAATAATAATAAATTATTAATGTGTTCAGAATTCAGCAACACATATTTTTCAGCTTTTCTAGACTATTTTAAGTCCTAAGGTGAGCAGGATATATTAAAATGTAGCACATGGATTCGTCAGGCATGCAGTATGATACTGAGCGGGGCAGCCGGTCTCTGAGCCCTCCCTAGCTCTACAGCGCCCCACAAATTTCCAATGTAAATCTATGGTGAAAAATGTAACTGCAGCACACTCTAATTGAGAGCCATTGGGGCAGATTTCAGGCTGCCCTCTTATTTTCACGTTACCTTACGTAAACCGCGCTCCAAGCAAAGACGAGAACAGACATGTGGACCTTATCTACACACGCTACTGCTCCACAGACAACACTTTAGTTACTCCACTGCACACCTCAGATCACTTTCTCATCACTCTTAACCTCCTACTGACTCTGGACACAACACGCACTCCTCCACAGATCACCTTTCGGCGTAATCTACGCTTGCTCTCTCCCTCCCGTCTATCCACTATGGTTTCATCCTCACTCCCTCCACCTGCTCAGTTCTCAGCACTAGACACTAACAGTGCTACTGACACTCTTTGCTCCACTCTAACATCTTGTTTGGACAACTTCTGTCCCCTTTCATCCAGGCCAGCCCCCACCTCCCCCTCTGCCCCCTGGCTGTCTGATGTTCTCCGCGAACATCGCTCTGGACTCCGGGCGGCAGAGAGGAAGTGGCGCAAAACTAAAAACGCTACTGACCTAACCCTGTATCAGTCTCTTCTCGCTTCTTTCTCTACTAATGTCTCCACGACTAAAACTACATACTACCACAACAAAATCAACAACTGCTCTGACTCTCGTGCACTTTTCAAAACATTCTCTTCGCTCCTTTGTCCTCCTCCGCCCCTCCTTCATCAACTCTTACAGCTGATGACTTTGCATCATTTTTCACAAACAAAACCTCCTCCATCAGCAGTCAATTCTCCACACCACAAACCGACACACACATCTCAACAGCCATCACACACAAGCTCCCCTCCTTCTCTCTGCTCTCCGAAGCAGATGTCTCCAAACTCATCCTTTCCAGTCATCCTACTACCTGTCCGCTTGATCCTATCCCCACCCACCTCCTTCAGGCCATTTCTTCTTCTGTTACTCCTGCACTCACTCACATTGTCAACACCTCTCTTCACACCGGGACCTTCCCCACAGCATTTAAGCAGGCTCGGGTAACCCCACTGCTTAAGAAACCCTCTCTAAACCCAGCACTTTTAGAAAACTACAGACCGGTATCCCTTCTGCCTTTCATTGCAAAGACACTTGAGCGAGTTGTGTTTAAACAGCTCTCTACGTTTCTTGAACAGAACAACCTCCTGGACATCAACCAATCCGGCTTCAAAAGTGGCCACTCAACTGAGACTGCCCTGCTCTCGGTTACGGAGGCACTGAGACAGGCAAGAGCAGCTTCCAAATCCACAGTACTTATCTTACTGGATTTGTCTGCTGCTTTTGACACAGTTAATCACCAGATCCTCCTGTCAACTCTCATGAAGATGGGCATCTCAGGAACTGCTCTCCAGTGGTTCAAGTCTTACCTCTCAGGTAGGTCCTTCAGGGTGTCATGGAGTGGTGAAGTGTCTAAGTCACATCATCTAGCCACTGGCGTTCCCCAGGGCTCAATGCTTGGACCACTTGTCTTCTCCATCTACATGTCATCACTGGGATCTGTCATTCAGAAACATGGCTTTTCCTGTCACTGCTATGCTGACAACACTCAACTCTACTTCTCATTTCAACCAGATGATCCCACGGTTGGTGTTCGTATCGCTGCCTGCCTAACAGACATTTCTGCCTGGATGAAGGACCATCACCTGCAACTCAACCTTGCAAAGACAGAACTGCTTGTGGTCTCAGCCAACCCAGCACTTCATCACAATCTCTCCATTCAGCTAGGTTAATCAACCATAACTCCGTCCAGGACAGATTTGCTCTATACAACATTAGGAAGATTAGACCCTTCCTATCAGAGCAGGCCACACAACTACTGGTACAAGCTCTTGTTCTCTCCAGACTGGACTACTGTAATCCTCTTCTAGCGGGCCTTCCGGCATGCACTATCAAACTCTTGCAACTGATCCAGAATGCCGCAGCGAGGGTGGTCTTTAATGAGCCGAAGAGAGCGCACGTCACACCTCTCTTCATCAGTCTGCACTGGCTACCAATAGCCGCTCGCATCAAATTCAAGGCACTGGTGCTCGCCTTCAAAGCAACCACTGGCTCTGCTCCAATATACCTAAACTTGCTTGTTCAGACTTACACACCCTCCAGGAACTTACGTTCTGCCAGTGAACGACGCCTTGTGGTGCCATACCAGAGAGGCATGAAATCGCTGTCACTGACCTTTTCCTGGACCGCCCCCACTTGGTGGAATGACCTGCCTATCTCAATTCGTGCGGCCGAGTCTGTAGCCATTTTCAAAAAACATCTAAAGACACATCTCTTCCAGCAGCACCTGACCAATCAAGAATAGCACTTATCATTCTATTCATTTTCTGTCTGTCTAATTTATTTATTTATTTTTTTTAATTCTGTTCTGTGCTAGATTAACTGAGACTTGTTACAGCACTTGCATATTGTTGCCCTTGACTGTTCTAGTTGCTTCTATTGCCCTCATTTGTAAGTCGCTTTGGATAAAAGCGTCTGCTAAATGACTAAATGTAAATGTAAATGTAAATGTAGCAAATTAATGAAAGTATAAACTCATTAGTTTAAAGGTGCTCATGTGAAGAGACTTTATATACAGTAGTTCTGTTTAGTTTTTTTGTTTGTTTGTTTGTTTGTTCTGAGAGTAGACATGAGTCAAGTTTTCCTCACTGGAATTCCTACACAACTTGCAATATTCTAAAAATTGTGGGTTCATCTACAATATCATGAAACATTCGGATGCAATAAATACTACATTAAGGCAATTCAAATGTGGCATTCTGTGCATTTGTCATGTGTACTAATGTCAATCTACACTCTAAAAAATAACTCAGTAAATATCACAGTAACAATTAACTTTATTAACTTAATTAAATCTCTAAATATAATTTACTTGATGTTTTGAGTTGAACTTACCAAAATAATTGACTAAAATCCAACAGTTAATTTTGTGTCAAATTTACAGTTATATTTAAGTTTTTTTGTGTGAGTCACCTAAACAAGTGTGGCATCTGTGTTTGAAGCCCCTGGTGCCTTGCTCAAAACACACGACTTTATTCCATAAGATAATGAATATAATTAATTTGGATGATAAAATGCTCTTAAAACTGTGCACTGTTTGTTTATTGGCAGGTTATGGAGTCAGGCGCGTTGCAGCATCTTTGAGCTACGAGTGAAACGCAGGACGGCGGTCTGAAGTTCAAAGTCCACCCGCAGACTGGAGTCCATCTCAGGGCAGGCTCGAGAAACAGCGCTGATACAGTGGATATGGGATAACAGACAGGTTGATTATACTTGAATTACTTTTAAATGTTTAATTTTTACTTCTAAAATGTTTGTTACATGAGTTTAAATGTTACCAATATTGTATATATGTCAAAACTGTAATACAGTATATGCTGTATTGCTGTACTCATCAACAATAAAGGCCAATGTCATGTATAAGTGTGGTTGTGTGGAGTATTTTACAAAGGTTTAGAGGAAATTAAAGTTAATAATAAAGTTATACTATAAGAGTTAATATTACTCATAAATAAAAGCAGTCAATATTACTCATAAATATTGGTTTTTAAATGTTTTTCCCCAATTTTTTTCTACTCAATTTTATTTGTAAATGTACCAAATGTAGTTACTCAGATCTACTTAATTTTTTACTTGCATTTGCTCAGCTCATACAGTGTATGTAATTGATTTCACTGCTTTAAAATTTACTACATTTTTTTGTGTAAAAATGTTTCACCCAAAAAATTGAGTAAATCATAGGAAATGTTTTAGCCTGTAGCCTGGATGCCAGCCGAACTTAGCCGCCCACAACATTTGCGATGATGGACAGATGATCAACAGTAACAGCGCTTGAGTTGAACTAGTTTGAATCCTTAATGGAGAACTTGTTCGTATATGCATTCACCTTTACTATTTCTCTAAAAAATGATTATCATGGTGGTAAGTAGCCTACCAGAGTATGTGAGCAGAGTGGACGGGGAGCAGAGCGAGGCGTGATTTTGAATGGCGTGAGGAGCTCTGAGTGCGCTCCAATACCGCTCCATCACGAGTACAATTTATGCCAACGGTCCATAATATAACTGCATTTTAGCCAGAACTCACACGTTAAACACATTTCACTAGCTTGATACAGATGGATCACTCAAATCAGAAAGAATGTAAAGGTTATTATGACGGCGATGAACATGAGCGGGATGTTATAGTTCAAGGAATTGTTTTGTAGCCTACCTTCTACATACTCAATATGATCGGGTGAAAGCACATTTTAAACAGGTAGCTAGCACTTATTCACACACACACAATCGCTCTCACTAATGCATTCAAACAAACCTTACAGTGCTTATCTGCTTAGTTATCTGTATTTGACTTTGAATTAACAAAAATCTGTAATGTAGCGACTCGTAAATAAAAGAACTGATGAAATCTTTCCAAACAAAATTAATGATATTTAACTTTTAAAGCTGATTAAGCCTAGCTTGGAATGTTGTAGGAAAACATTTTTGCACAGTGTTCCAATAAGCAACTCAACAAACCACTTTGAAACTATTTCCTATAGTTTATTAATTTTTATTTTTTCCTTTTAATGTAGGGGAGAACCGGGGCAAAAGTAACACGGGACGAAAGTAACAACGCGATTTTCTCCGAGCCCTGAATACATTTGCATTTCAAGCTATGACAGCACGTTCAGCACACAACCCTTGACGGATCTGCCAAATATCATGTGATTCCGCCATCGTTTCCCGCGGTTAGGTCCGAAATGCAGTTTTCAAGTACGGCAAGTAAATTAATGAAGCGGTACTTTTTTTCTAATTACAAGTTGTGTTTCTTGTTTCATGTGTCACAGTAATGATCAATCTACAGGTTATTTAATGCTGTTACACACCCTGAAGGTTTGTCTTTTCACAGTTTTTCAGTATAAAAGTAAATCGTGTTTAAATGTCAGGACTTCCTGTCGGGACGAAAGTAACACTATTATATATATATGTCCCGCTATTATATATATAATGCATATTATGCAAATTTAATTTAATTTAATTTTTATATTGTTCATAATGTTGAAGAAAAAACGTATCAAATAGATTGACATTGCAAATAAAAAATATTCGAAACAATTCAAGTTTGTACTGTCATATTACATTTGAAACATTTGATGAACTTTAACATATAAAATGAAAATGTAATTTAATAATTTTTTTGCAAAGATAAAGGACAAAATATGTTTGCAGTTACATATTAACATGGTCATGGTATGTCAGGTATGTTTAATAAAAACAAGAGTAGCACCAAAAAATCTAGCTTGTATTGTTGTGTTACTTTTGACCCACCTGTGTGTTACTTTCGTCCCACCTGATGGGGTCAAAAGTAACAATGTGCAACTTATGTTCAAAGTGAAATTATACTGTAGTCGTTCTACAATTGTACAAAATACCACCTGCTATTGATAGACCACACTTGTGAGTTATTGGCCACAGCAAAAATATATCTCGGTCTAAAACATTATCTTTTAAAATTACGATTTTCTGAAAAATGGTACTTTCGTCCCTGCTCTCCCCTATTTCATAAACCAAACTTTTGTGATATTTCAGAGCTTACCTAAATAGCCTACTTTAGCCACAAATTTTCTCGAGCGAAGACGGAGCGATGTTTCTGATATCAGTGAGCGAGGAGTGGAGCGAGGAGCAGGAAATGGAGAACCCGGAGTGGAGCGGAGTGATTATTGAATGCAGCGTGGAAGGGAAATTGCTGCCGCTCCACTCCGCTGAAATGAATCTTTTTTTTTGCGGTGGGGACAGTGAAAATGTTGATGCGACATCTGTCAGTTGCGGTACCCATAAGTACCGTCAGATGGCAGCCTCGTCC
>JARQWZ010004594.1:0-25000 GCA_033150135.1 Gobio occitaniae | reverse complement strand
AAAATACTGATGCCATTAAAAGAGCAAAAAAAAATGGTGGTTAATTTTGCACAACATTAAAATCACACTTACAGGGGATATCATTGCTTTTGCGGAAGCAACACATAATTGCACTGATTCGTCCACTCCCTTTGAGAGACACTGCTCCAGGTTACTATAAATGGTTTCAAAACGACTGTCCAATTCATTCAATGCCTTGATTAGCTTCTTCTCCAATTCCATATAGACTTTGACTTTTGTCTCAACCTGAAACACATCCACACAACAGCAGTGAATTACAGGATAATTTATATTGGAAGCATTCCGAAGACTTGCATGTATATCAGTGATTCTGTCTCTTACTGTTTTCTTGCTTGTATCCAGCTGGGCACTTTGGATCAGGGACAAAACACCCTTTGCTTCATTGACATAATCTCTGGTCAGATCTCTGTTAATGCTCTTGTTAAGAGTCCTCA
The DNA here is from genome assembly GCA_033150135.1 of Gobio occitaniae. Lineage (NCBI taxonomy): Eukaryota > Metazoa > Chordata > Actinopteri > Cypriniformes > Gobionidae > Gobio > Gobio occitaniae. Next base: position 24,545 of record JARQWZ010004594.1, on the reverse strand, counting down.
GCTCATCCTGCAGCTGTGGGATTTCTACAGAAAGGTGTGATTTTGGTCAGTTTGACTGTATTGCTTGTATCATAATTTTAGATGATGTGATTAAAGAACAATGTGGCATTTAGTTCATGTATGGATTTTTTTTAATGATGAATAAGATGATGTGGTAGTTTGGTAAACAGTATAGTTTACCTGTTTCACTAGGTTCCAGATTTAAATTATGGTCGAAGAAGGCATTGGAACTTACAGTGAAGACATTAAGAAAATGTTCATCAGTGCCTAATCTTTTCTAAAAAAAGAAGAAGAAAAAAACAACAATAATAATAATAATAATATTCACATAATGATAATAATAATTGCATTATTTTATTGAAAATATTAAAAATTGAAGAAAATACCTTGAATTCAGAATTTTCAAATTTTTCTCTGACTCTTGTCTTGGCATGTTCATTTCTATGAAGTATGCAAACTTTTTTCTGATCCTTATACGAATGATAAAAAGCAACAATATATTAATACAATGAATAATAATATAATACCAGTGTGAAATTGAATTCAGTGGTTGATTATTCAAGCTGTATATCATTACTCAATGTACTCAAACTAGCCGTATAAATCCAGCTTGAAATATAATTGGCCACCCCAAGTGACACCCCCCCCCCCCCCCCCCCCCCTTTTTTTTTTCATCAGAGTCGGAATGTAATATGATTTTGGACATTAATTCTTTACTAGTAGTACTAGCGGTTTTCTTAACCAAAACTTTATTTCTATTTAATTTTATGCATGCAAGTGTCCACTGCACCGATCCCCCTGTTTGGTGTGGTTGTGGAGCACCTCTGCACCGGGGAGGAACCACTGTACCGTGACGAGTTGTTATCAGAGTGAATAGTGGGCGCAGACAGACGGTGAAGTTCTGTGTTTGGTTGGTTTCTCTGCATTAAAGCTTATTAAAAAAAATCATTTGCACACAACAATAAACTAAAACTGAGCCAATTTAAACATTCAGGAGACAGAAGACACGAATGAGAAGTTGCGCGCACTGTGCGAAGATTGTGCATATGCGCTCATCCCGCAAACCCGCATCTCAGATAGCGTGCAAATATTGAGTTCTCTTTTGAGTCTTGTGTTTAAATGGACAAATTCACACAAAAATTGTCAACATAACCGTCTTGAGTTAGCCTGGTCTTACCAGACTCTCGTACATTTCATTTGTACAGAGAGTCTGGCCACTCTCCATTGACAAGCATTTACTTCCTTGAAGGCGGGTACTCTGTTAAAGTTTAAAACTATTGGCTCTGCCCAGTGCCACTCTGGATCTCTCATAACCAATCGCTAACGTTTGGTCGTGACGTATGTCATGGGCCGTTCGCCTCTCTTTCTCACGTGGAAGTCTGTAAAAATAAGGCAGCATGCTATTTACACTGAGTGTAAATAGCTAATAGATTCTATTTACACTCTGTGAAAATAGCATATTTTCTTAATGATAATTGCTATTTACACTAAGTGCAAATAGCAATAGATGCTATTCACACTGAGTGTAAATAGCAAATAGATTCTATTTACACTAAGTGAAAATAACATATTTTCTTAACGATAGATGATATTTACACTAAGTGCAAATAGCTGTAGATGCTATTTACTAAGTAGCATACTAAGTGTATATATTCGACATAAGTTATTATATTCAACACCATATAAAAGTAGCAGTTCTTTGCAATATGTGTAAATAGTAATTACATGTAATTTATACTTTATTTTGATAGATACTATTTGCACCTCAGTATTGTTGTACATTAACAGGATGCAATAATAACATTGAGTGTAAATGATTATATTCATTAAAATTATTAAATGGATTCTGCCTTAATGGGACAATAAAAACCCTCCCTACACCTACCCCTAACCTTACCCAATAAAGGCTTTTATTATTATTAAACATTTCGTTAGGCACTTTATTTCCACATTTAGAACATTTTCTTAATTTTTATTGAAAGTAAATGCATTTCTGGTGTGATTTGTGATGAAAAAAGAGATAAGAAAAAACTCTGCACAAGGCGGATTCGAACCCAGTCAATCACGTCAAAATCAAGATGCTTAAAGGCCTTTGCACACTGAGTCCGAAATTTGCATGCAAAAGTTTCGCTCGAAAAATAAATTCGACCTCACGTTATGCCAATCACACTTGCACACTGCCTCCGAAACTTTCGTCCATCAAAAAAAAACTCGGAACAGGTTCGATTTTCTGCGTTTTTCGCATCCAACCCAAAACTGCATGCAATGGTGGTGAATGAATCACCAGTGCTCAGATACCTACAATTACATATACAAATATGATTGTATCAAAAATACTACAAATATTATTATATCAACGCGTTAAAATTATAGCACACCAAGTCCCTGTAAACCGTGTGTGTGTGTGTGTGTGTGCGCGTGCGCGGATCCATACCTTAGACATACGGCCAGTCTTTGTTCAGGATCAAGACCTCCGTTCATCTTCGGAACACAAATTAAGATATTTTTGTTGAAAGCTGATGGCTGAGAAAGGCCTCAGATAGGCCTCCATTGGCATTCAGTACATTCACACTCACAAGACCCATAAAAGGCACTAAAAACGTTGTTACAAAGTCCATCTCACTACAGTGACTCTACAATAATTTTACTAAGCGACGACAATAGTTTTTGTGCGCAAAAAAAAATCTAAATAACAACTTTATTCCACAAGTTATTGTCTTCCGTTTTGGCCTCTGCCGTGAACTCACGAAGCACCATGACGCATGCACGAGAATATGACGTAGCGTCGGCATTCGGGAATCCATGAAATGCACACTTTAGTCCCATTTTGAGCACTACACCGAGACCTAAAGCACGATCACTGTAGAATTCAACAGTTTAGATACGGCGCATCTTCCTCTGCTTGTAAACAAATCTCCTCCTCGCTTCTGGGTCATGTGTCCGAACGCTGGATCTGCGTAATATTCTCGCGCATGCGTCATGGTGCTTCGTGAGTTCACATCCGAGGCCTACACGGAAGACAAGAACTTGTGGAATAAAATTGTTATTTAGATTTTTTTTTGCGCACAAAAACTATTGTCGTCGCTTCGTAAAATTATTGTAGAGCCACTGTAGTGAGATGGACATTGTAACAACGTTTTTAGTGCCTTTTATGGGTCTTGTGAGTGTGAATGCACTGAATGCCAATGGAGGCCTATCTGAGGCCTTTCTCATCCATCAGCTTTCAACAAAAATATCTTAATTTGTCTTACCCTTTAAGAAGAAGACAAAAAAATCATCCTCACTACTTGAAGATGCCATTTTGTATTATTTAGCTTTTTTTTTTTTCGTAACGCATTCATTAATATGCATCGGACTCAGTGTGCAAGGTCTCTGTGCGTGTCAAATTTTTCGGATCACGAATTTCGGACTCAGTGTGCAAAGGCCTTAAGCCATACGCTTTACTGATTGCACCACTGAAGATGTTGAAATCTGAGCACTTTTTTTCATCTTGTTTGGCCTAACCAGGCATTGTTAGGTGGAGCAAGTGCGAATAGCACTTGCCAACAAGGCACGCTATTTGAACTTGGTGTGAATAGACACTCCGTAAAAGGCAGCAAACTGGGCAGATTGTGCACCACCTCAGTGATAAGACCTAAAACTTGTACATTCGGATTGTGATTTATTCACGGTGGAGGGGAGAGTTTTGTGATCAGGAATGTGCTGCTCACGTGGTCCGTAACATGATTGTATGCTGTAAATAAAATGTAATATATGCTTGGTATGATAAGAATAAATGCTGCCGTAAATAACGGCCCAATTCAAATGTTTACATGTTTTTCTTATTTTTATTTTTTGAGCGGTGATGAAATAAAGATGATGCTATACAGTTCAAGATTTCCCAAACCTTGTCTCCTGCGGTTTGGTCTGGAGTAAGCCGTGCAGATCTGAAAAGAAACATTAAAAAGCCACAAAGTGTTGTTTTGAAAATCTGATCTTTGTTTTGAACAAAATAGCAGTGACAAACAGAAGCTGTATGCAGGGGTGCTGTTTATGACATTTCGCAAACTCCTGTCAAACGGAATTAGCCCCCCGTCCAACCCCTCAACCATTCTCCAAAACAGTGGTGTCCAAACTCTGTCCTGGTGGGCCACTGTCCTGCAGAGTTTATCTCCAAATTGTCTCAACACACTGGCCTGGGATTTTCTAGTATGACTAGTAATAACTTGTTTAGCTGGTTCGGGTGAGTTTAAAGCCGCGTTTCCACCGAAATTACCCGGAACAATTTGTACCAGGAACTTTTTTTACAGGAACTTTTTTCCACCCAGATCTGCTACTGTCTGCATTTCCACTGCGGTCTAAAGTACCGGGAAGATTAGGCAAATTAGTCCGGTGATGTAGGACTGCGCGCGGCTGCTCCTCCCAGTCAGCGACGGACAGTAATCATTTTTGTGCGACACTGTCTGCAACAATAACGAGGAGATTCAAGCAGCGCTGCTTTTGGTAGTTATGTATTGTTTTAATAAAGAGGTCATTAACAAAACGGCGGAAAAGAGACGAGCACTGATACTAAAGCGTATTCTGAAAGCTCGTAAAGCTAGATTTAATGTTATTATCAGCTATTACGGACATTGACCGTGAGATGGCTGAGACGAACGCGCGCCATCAGACAGAAAGAGCAAGACTGATATTTACTGAACGCAGAATGAACGAACCTCGCAAAAGACTTGAAAAATGCAGATTTAAATAAAATACTGCGTGAGTTCAACCAATCAGCATGTTCAGCGCCCAAGTCCCACCCCCAAAAGTTACCGAACTTTGAAAAAGTACTACCCCGGGAGCAGGGCCGGTTGGAGGGGGAAACACTAATTGGGGTTGGAGCTGAACTCTGCAGGATTGGACAACCAAAACATGTCAAGAAACCTAAACAAGCAAAATTATTGACACATTTCCTGACTGGCTCAATGCTATGTTTCTTTTTTTTTTAATCACTGTTGAGAGATTGTAGAGATACTGTCACAATTCACCAGTGTGAGTGCCCATGAGAACCACCAGAGGGCACTCCACTCCAGACTGTCACTCCATCAAGGACTACATCTCCCATAATCCTTTGCCCGGACTCTTCAACACCCATTGATTACATCCACCTGCACCCCATTACATAGTTAGCTCACCCTATATAAGCCTGTTCATTCTGTCAATCATTGCGAAGTCTTGTTTAGTGTTACAACTGCAATTCTGAGCGTTTCCCTGGTTTCATGTATCTTGGTCTTTGATTACTTGCCAGTTCCGTGTATTACCCTTTTGCCTGTCTCTCCTGCCTTGTTTTCCTGTTTGGACTGCTTTCCTGTGTAAGACCTTTTTGCCTGTACTTTTGACTAAGATTGTAGATTATCCTTTGAATAAAGCTGCATTTGGATTCTCAACCTCTGTCTCGGCGCAGTACGTTACAGAGACAAGTTTATTTATCTTTGATAGTGATCTCTGCAAATAATAATCATGGCACCTTTAATGGTAAAGAGATTCTAATTCTAACCTTATATAGGCTGATGGAGTGATATCATCAGTCTTTGTACAGATGTAGTTGATGCTTTTGCATTCTCCTCCTGGTCCCAGTTCTTCAATGCAATGCTTTAAAATCCCCCAGGGGTCTTTGTCAGTGCTTGTTCGTTTAATATCACTTGCAATCCACACAAAAGAGCACTCTGTCAGCTTCTACAAGATTGGAAATTGTGTGTTAGAAGACATGTTTTTAGAAGCATAATATATTGTGTGTTTTATGTATGGTGTGAAGTTTACTTTTTTGATGTAACAAGTAAAGTAACAATAACACACAATAAAAAAATTATCTCTATTCCAAAATGGGAACAGACAAAAAGTATAAAATGAATAAGAGCACATTACTTTCAATTAATTTCCTTGAGGTTCACTTATTTAAGTTTGTTTTTGCACTTTAAAAAAATCATTATATATATATATATATATATATATATATATATATATATATATATATATATATATATATGGCTTGGTTTTTAATTTTCTTTGGTTTCCACACCAGAGACAGTTTTAAAGATGGCTGCCATGCTGGAGTCTGTTCACAACATGGCTGTCATTCCAGAGTCTCGTCCCGTCATGGCCACCATTCCAGAGTCTCGTCCCATCATGGCTGCTACATCTGTGTCTTCTGAAAAGATGGCCACTATGCCTGAGTCTTCTGACAAGATGGCCGCCATTCCAGAGTCTCATCCCATCAAGGCCGCCGGACCTGAGTCTTAGGACAAGAAGGCCGCCACGCCAGAGTTTCATCCCGTCATGGCCACCACAACAGAGTCTCTTCACGTCATGTCTGCCAAGCCTGTTCACAAGATGGGCACTACGCCTGTGTCTTCAGACAAGATGGCCGCTATGCCAGAGCCTCCAGTCATCATGGCTGCCACACCAGAACCTCCAGCCGTCACGGACACTACGGTAGAGTCTCCAGCCTTCACGGGTGTCTCGCCAGAAACTTCAGCCATCATGGATGCCACATCTGTGTTCCTAGTCGTCTAACCCTAACCTATGAACTTCCTTTCTGCATTGACGCAACCAAGGAGGTCGCCCCTGAGTTTCCCATCTGCCCTAATGCGACCACGGAAGCTCTCCCTGAATTCCCTGTCTTCCTTGATATGACAATGGAGGTTGTCCCTGAATTCCCTGTCTGTTTCTTTCAAAGCTTTCATTTTGCTTTAATGCCAAATGTCTATTTCTGATTATGAAAAACAATATACAATATTGTTAATGATGCCAGTGTTTTATTGATGTTTCTCTTAAAGCAAGTTTAGACATTATTGGGGCAAAATGCCACCAGATTTAATAAAATGCCAAAATTTGCCACCACCTACTGGTTTTAATGTCATAATTTAAAGTATAATTTATTATTTTTCCCCATCTAATTTTTTCTATGTTCAAAATTCAATATTTAAATTAATCTCATTACATCATTTATGCAGTAAATGCATTCACCTCTAAGATTATATGTATACATTAACATGGTTTTTAAAAAAATGCCCCTGGAAATCAATTTAATATTGACCCTTAATGGGAAAGTTAATTCGCGTGAATAATCAGTGTGTGAATAATAAAAAGTCACTTTCCTGGTGGTGATATTCCATAAATGTATGCAAGCAAAGTTAAACATATTATATTTTCTATAAAACCAATATAATTAATGCATCATACTTGTGAATTTATCTTCAACTGTTTTATCTTCTAAATGTTTGTATAGTTGTTATTATAATAATCATTCAAAAAGTTAATAATTATAAAATTATTATAAACTTTAATCAATTATATTATTATTATTATCAATATTATGGTATAAATGTATAATTAAGAAAGTTAATCATTTCTGAGGGAAAAATAAATAAGGTAGAGGCCAATATAAACTAATTGTTTCTGTTCGGTATTGTAACTTGACCTGACTTAACCCTTAGCAGGACTTGACTTGCTTGAGTTGAGCCACTGACTGCCTTGAGACTTGCTTGAGACTTGATGGTAGGGACTTGAGACTTACTTGTGACTTGAACCTTGACTTGTCCTTCAATTAAAGAGTAGGGGTGTAACCCCGTATATACGATTGGCTTCATCACTCTGTCTCCTCTCCACCATAAGCTGGTGTGTGGTGGGCGTCCACCCCCCCTCCCTCCCTCCCTCCTTCTATATGTAAAGCGCTTTGAGTGCCTAGATAAGCACTATATAAATTTAACAAATTATAATTATAAATTATAATGATGTTGATGTCTTACTCTGGAGGTAGTCATATGCAAATGTATTTGCCTATGTGATGTTAAATATCCCACAATATCAAAACGATAGCTTGATTTGATAAATACTTTTTTTATAATGAGGAGGACATTAAACTTGCGGGATGTTTTAATGGTACAAAGACCCCCTATATATAAAAAAAATCAAAGCAAATATGATTTCTCATGTCATGACCCCCTTAACTTTCCGCAATACTGTATGTATACTTAGCAAAAGTTTAATTTGAAAAGAGTGTATACATACAGATTTCCACTTGTCATCTCTTAACTTGTTGCAGTCCCCAGATCCAGGAATATCAACGAGCACAATGTGTTCCAGGAGTTCCTGACAATCTGGAACCTTAAAGGTCACATTCTTCACAAGTGGCCAGTACCAGCCACCAGGACTGGCCTCACTGTGCAGAATGTAAGGTGCAACACCATTGGTAAATTCAGAAACCTGTTGAGAAAATAAGTCATGTTGTATATTCATTATACATGTAATGTTATGAACCATCAAGAATTAACATACAGTAATTAGTCTACTAACTTACATCATTGTTTGAGATTGTTTTCTTATTGATAGACAAAAGGTCTCAATCTCAGTAAATTTGTCATCTTTCTTGAGCTCTTCTAATGTTTTGTTATCTGCTTCAGCTCCGTACAGCGCAGTGATCTTTTCTACAGCAATATCAAACAAGTCATCATTCCTGTCCTCACTTTCATCCGACAAAACTCTGAAAAGATCTTTAAGCTCTTTCTCCCACTCCTGCAGAGGTACAATATATGCTTTATTTCCTTCCAGTCTGATTTATTTACATATTTAAAAATAAAATAACTCTTTAATAGCATAGGAAAATTAATAAAAAATAAGGAAACCTCTTTAGAGCAGAGTTCAATCTCTGCTATGTAGTTGGAGTCAGTCAGATTGGCTTCCACCTGAGTGACAACGGCTGTACAGGCACCAAAACAACCAGATGGCAGAAGATCCTTTTCCCCCAGGATTGCACTTAATAGGGAGCTTTTCCCTTCACCTGTTTTTCCAAACATCCCAATGGTTGCCTTCTTGCTGCTGACATTATTCATTTTATTTATCTTTGAAATGATGTCTCTGTGCATAATGATTGTGTGGACTAAGTTGTCAGTGACTCTTTTCATGATTTGCTGTGACTTCAGCTTGATATCCATATCTGCACAAAGAAGAAGACAATCACAATGGGGATTATTTAAAGCACACATTAAATAAAGAAAATGTGTTAAGTAATTAGTTACTCTAGTAGTTCCAGATTAAGAGTAGACAGATTTAGATTTTACTTGCCTGTCAGTGGTGACTCTCTGCTTGAGTCAGACGATTCGTGATCATGCTTTCTTTTAGTACCTGAGAGAATTCATTCCACTCATTATATATTTCCTCAATAGAAATAATAGATTTTTATTTTATTTTATTTATTTATTATTATAATTTTTTTGAGAAACGTTTATACCTTGTGTAGCCATTGTGAGATCAATGGAAAGTCCTGGAGGGGGAAAAACATAATGTGTTGAACATCAGTTAGGATGGCATTCCAGAGACCAGTTTATGGCCAAACTCATTCCTACACTCTAAAAAATGCTGGGTTAAAAATAACCCATGTTGGGTTGAAAATGGACTAACCAGCAATTGGGTTGTTTTAACCCAGCATTTGGGTTGTTTTAACCCAGCGGTTGGGTTAAATGTTTGCTTAAAACAACCCAATCGCTGGGTTAAAACAACCTAATCACTGGGTTAAAACAACCCAATTGCTGGGTTAGTCCATTTTCAACCCAACTTGGGTTATTTTTAACGCAGCATTTTTTAGAGTGTACTCTATAAAAAATGCTGGGTTGAAAATAACCCAAGTTGGGTTGAAAATGGACTAACCCAGCAATTGGGTTGTTTTAAGCAAACATTTAACCCAACCACTGGGTTAAAACAACCCAATTGCTGGGTTAGTCCATTTTCAACCCAACTTGGGTTATTTTTAATCCAGCATTTTTTAGAGTGTAAGGTTTTGGCAAGAGCTGCCATAAAAAAATCCTACAGGACCTCCTGGATGCAGCATCAAACAAGAGGCCACATAGATCTATCTAAATCCATTCACACATATGTTTGGAGGCCTTAAATTTATATAAACTGCAACACATCCACTTCAGCTTCATACAAAGCACAGTTTATGTTAATGGTTATTGACTGTAGACACAAAAGTCCACAGATCCATTACCAGATAAACGAATGCGTGGAAGATGATTTAACAGTTTCTTGTTTGGTCTCTATCTGTTCCATACGATACCTTTTATATTTTAAAAGAGGTTTGGTAAAGAAATAATGCATGGGTAAAATATTAAAGACATTGTTTTGATATGCCACTTTATGCTATGAAAATGAGTTCCACACTACGATGGGCAACATTAGCCTGGCCTTACCAGACTCTTGTACATTTCGTTTGTACAGAGAGTCTGGCCCCTCTTCATTGACAAGCGTTTACTTACTTGAAAGCGGGTATTCTGTTAAAGTTTAAAACTATTGGATCTGCCAAGAGCTTATCTGGATCTGCCATAACCAATCGCTAAAGTATGTCATGCGCCGTTCGCCTTTGTTTCTCACATGGAAGTCCATATAAATAAATGTGCACGCCACCTCAGTGATAAAACCTAAAACTCAGGCATTCGGATTGTGATTTATTCACGGTGGAGGGGAGAGTTTTGTGATCGGGAACACTCTGCTCACGTGGTCCTTAAAGAGCACCTATCATGGCATTTAAAATGTTCCAAATATTGTTTTAGAAGTCCCCAACAACAGTTTTGCATGCATGCAATGACAAAAAAGACTTTAGTTTTCTTATAATATGCATTTATTTTTATCTGTTTTGACAGCGATTCTCAAATGATTCCTTTAGTGATTCACTTTTCAAAACCCCGCCTTTACGTGACGCTAATCTGCGGTGATTGGTCCGATGACCCAGTCAGTTGTGATTGGTATAGTCTGTGCAGATATTTTCGGAAACGGAACGCCCATCAAAGTCTTATAGTGACAGTAATTTGTTAATATGTGTCAGGAGTTATGAATATGAAAACCGCGTCTGTACCGTTTGATTGTAATATGAGCCTCAGCTGCTCTCATTCATAAAAAAACTCCTCTATTCTCCTCACGAAGACTCGCGACAAATCAACATCCCTCAGGGCTTTTAGTTCAAAAGTGTGCAGATGAGGAGACATATTGATAGATTCTCATATGTCTGTGTCAAATTTCTAAACAGAGGAGTATTTTTTATTCAATACTTCCTCAAAATGCGCAGATAGCCTAATCATGAGCGATTGAGTCTCTTATGTGTTGTTTTCAATTCATACTGGCAGCCGGAGGGCGCTCTGTGCACATGTAATCCATATATGGTACAGACACACGAAGAAGAACCATGTGCCATAATAAAAGTCCATAATAAAAGCTTCCTGAGATCGCGAAACATACATTTGAAGACTAATAAACACTCAATCGCGACGATGTATGGTTTGTCTTCAAGCCACTTAGTCTTCAAATGCTCATCCTTGGGCAGATGAAAAAAGCACTTCAGAACACAGCGTCTCCTCGCCATGATGTTTTCTAGTTTTCACTGGCGTCTTGGAGCGCAATAAGTGGGCGTATCGTATTCAAATAACTTGACAAGTTGACGTCATCTAGTCAGAGAAAAAGCTTCGGTCTTCTAACGATACTTAAAAATGACTCAGAGTCGACTCTTACTTTTGAAAGAAAATAACTATATATACGGTGCACTGTCATATTTCAAGCTATGCAGGATGTTTTTGTTCACTTAGATCTATGTTACACACTACATGAAAGGTAAATTTCAAAATTCCATGATAGGTGCTCTTTAACATGGTTGTATGCTGTAAATAAAATGTCATGCTTGGTATGATAAGAATAAATGCTGCCATAAATAACGGCCCAATTAAAATGTTTACGTGCTTTTATTTTAATTTTTTGAGCGGTGATTAAATATATTGCTTGTGTAAATACAACCCCAAATCAGAAAAAGTTGGGACAGTATGGAAAACGCAAATAAAATAAAAAAAGAAGTGATTTCTAAATTTACTTTGACTTGTATTTCATTGCAGACAATATGAACACAAAATATTTCATGTTTTGTCTGGTCAACTTCATGTCATTTGTAAATATGCATCATTTCCTGTCATTCAGACCTGCAACACATTTCAAAAAAAGTTGGGACAGTAAAGCATTTACCACTTTGTAATGTTGCCATTCCTTTTCACAACACTTAAAAGACGTTTAGGAACTGAAGACACCAAGTGATGAAGTGTTTCAGATGTAATTTTGTCCCATTCTTCCTGCAAACAAGTCTTAAGGTGGGCAACAGTACGGGGTCTTCGTTGTCGCATTTTGCGCTTCAAAATTCTCTATTGGAGAAATGTCGGGACTGCAGGCAGGCCAGTCAAGTACCCGTACCCTCTTCCTCCGCAGCCAGGACTTTGTAATGTGTGCAGAATGTGGTTTTGCATTGTCTTGCTGAAATATGCATGGACGTCCCTGGAAAAGATGTCTTCTTGAAGGCAGCATATTATGCTCCAAAATCTTCACCATTAATGGTGCCTTCACAGAAGTGCAAGTTACCTTTGCCAAGGGCACTGACACAACCCTACACCATGACAGACCCTGGCTTTTGGACTTGTTGCTGGTAACAGTCTGGATGATCCTTTTCTTCTTTGGTCCGGAGCACACGGTGTCCATTCCTCCCAAAAAATACCTGAAATACTGATTCATCTGACCACAGTACACGTTTCGACTGTGTGATGGTCCATCCCAGATGCCTCCAAGCCCAGAGAAGTCGACGGCGCTTCTGGACACTGTTAACATAGGGCTTCCTTTTGGCACAGTACAGTTTTAACTGGCATTTGTGGATGTAACTACGTATTGTGGTACTTGACAAAGGTTTGCCAAAGTAGTCCAGAGCCCATGTGGTGATATCGCTTATAGATGAATGATGATTCTTGATGCAGTGCCGCCTGAGGGATCGGAGATCACGGTTGTTCAGCTTAGGCTTGCGCCCTTGTCCTTTACGCACTGAAATTCCTCCAGATTCCTTGAATCTTTTAATTATGTTATGCACTGTTGAATGTGAAATATCCAAATCTCTCCCTATCTTTCTTTGAGGAACATTGTTTTTAAACATTTCAATAATATTCTCACGTATTTGTTGCGCAAACTGGCGATCCTCGGCCCATCTTTGCTCCTAAAGGATTAGACCTTTCTTGGATGCTGCTTTTGTACCAAATCATAATTACAATCACCTGTTGACATCACCTGTTTCAAATCACATCATTATTTAACCATTTTACCTCATTACTAGACCTAAATTGCTCCTGTCCCAACTTTTTTTGAAATGTGTTGCAGGTCTGAATGACAGGAAAGGATGCATATTTACAAATGACATGAAGTTGACCAGACAAAACATGAAATATTTTGTGTTCATATTGTCTGCAATGAAATAAAAGTCAAAGTAAATTTAGAAATCACTTCTTTTTTTTTTTTGCGTTTTCCATACTGTCCCAACTTTTTCTGATTTGGGGTTGACCTTGCCAGCATTTAAAGAAATACAAGTCTAGAAATGCATCCAAATTACAGCGGAGCGCAACCGCATGGTGCTCTGCAGTGGTCAAAAAGCATATAAACAGTGAATTTTGACTCACAAACATGAGACATATGTCTAAAGAAATGTTAAAATGTCAGGTTTTAAACAATGTAAACCAAATCGAAAACAAATATTATGTTTTTTTATGTAATCTGTTTGAAAAGATATAAATGTCAATCACCCGCGAGCCACTTCATTATCCGCTAATGTGACCACGCCCATGGAGCGTGCTCTTTCAGATTCATAAAGTACAAGATCCACATCAACTCATACAAACACATCTAGTGAAGCGATAACCTTACTTCAGCTACATCGTTTTGAGACACATTGAGCAATAATCCAGGAATAAAAAACCTATAAAAAGCTGTTCATTTCTGAGATTCAGGATTGGATTCATGGATTCAGGGCTAATTGTAAGGCTTTATTCTGTTAAATTTATTCTGTTAGGATCTGTGAATATTAAACGCAAAAAGACAGTTTAAATATGAATCCTGCTGCAACATTAAATGTCATACAGGCAAGACTGTTTAGACAAGATTTAATTAGCCTGTTTTGGAAGATTATAATGTGTTTATTGTAAAAGAGCCGATAGTGTCAGATCAATAAAGCTTTAATTCGCAAATGTCTGCTCAGATGCTATAAATATAGTATCAGTCAAACGTATTTTGCCTCATATTGATGTTTAAATATTATAGCCTAATGTAATTTTTTAATTTAACCCCCTCGAGTCGGCGGTCACGCCAGCGCGATCGGCTGGCTTTTTTTCTTATCAGTGCCAAAGAGACTCAAATAACTCTGTAATTTTTTATCATTCAGGCAAGTGTTATACATCATTATAATCTGTTAAGTTTCTATTTTGTGTGTGTGTACAGTCACAATAAAAACAAATTGTTGTGCTCTTTGCAAAATAAGGGAAACAAACATGATTTGCGATCTTCAGCCTCTCTGTAAATGATGTCTAATCTGATTCTCTTCAGAAAACTACCTGTAGCTTTGTGAAAATTTATCACACAAATATGAGACATATGTCTAAAGAAACGTTGAAATTTCAGGTTTTAAATTATGTAAATCAAAACGAAAACAAATATTCTGTGTTTATGTAATCTGTGTGAAAATTGAGAGATTTCAGTCAACTCATTATGACTCATTATGCTAGCCCACGGAGCGCGCGCTCATTCATATTCAAATACAAGGCGATCAATGCGTCGACGCCCACACACACATCAACTCAAACAAACAGGGCTGCATTTCCCAAAAGCATCGTAAGCCTAAGTAGATCGTAAAAACGATCGCACGAATCATCTTACACTTACAGGCCGTTTCCCAAAAAACATTTTAACATAAGTAGTACTTGATAATCTTCGTAGAACTACGAGTGCTCTGGAGTAATCGTAACTCCCTAAGTGCATCGTAAGGAGACAGAGCTACAAGGTCACCTGCAGGACAACCGGCGAATTGCACCTAAACGTTACTCTTGTCCAATGTGACTTTAATATTGTTTTTATGTATATTTCTTTATAAATGTTTCCCTTTTTTGTTTGATTAAATTCATTTTTTTATAATTCAATAAAGAAATAATAATGAATAAATTAAATAAAAACTACATGTCTGAACACTGAATAAATTAAGGAATGAAAAAGTGCACTGCTGTATATAGACATTCATAAGGATTGTATGGTTATTTACAGTACTACAAATAGCTATTTAAATTTGAAACACTTAAGAATACTTCTACAGCAGTATTTCATTGAGCTTTAGTCTTTGAGTGGTTCAACAAACACAAGGACATCAAACCATTGAATCTAAATTATTTGAGTTTGTTGTTTGTTCCCTAGGATTTGCAAAAGACATTGCACAATGGGATAAGTCCTAACTACATAACGAAAAAGAATATTTAATGTTGCACAAGAGATTATTAAAACATGTAAGTAGTCATGATTAACCAACATTAAACAATACAGGGAGTGCAGAATTATTAGGCACGTTGATTTTCTGATCATATTTTTTTTCCAGGCACATTTGACCAATTCCAAACCACAGTAATCCTAATAACTACTATTGATTTAGTATTTAATAATGTATAAGTGATATATAATTGTTCATGAAGGCTGGAAATGAAAATCACCTTATATATTCAGGTGTGCAGAATTATTAGGCATGTTTTCTTTTACAGATAAATTGAGCCAAAAAAGAGATTTAACCATTTAACGAAGCTGCAACCTACCTGGAGTCTCAAGAAGTGCAAGGTGTCAGGATCTCAGAGACTTCAGTTAGGTAAAGAATCCTAAAAAATGACCCCCACTAGATAAGAATCACAAGCTGAAGTGTTGTAAAATACATGAAGAAGGTTTTTTTATAGGCTTTATGGACAGATAGGTTGAGAGTGACTCTTGAAGGACCAGCACCACATCCTCTAGTACCACTGTTTGAAGAATTCATCTTCCAGAATCTGGCAGTACGTTTTGGGAGTTCATTTTAGTCCATCCTGAAGTCCGTTTTGCAGAGATGGACTAAAAATGAACTCCCAAAACGTACTGCCAGATTCTGGAAGATGAATTCTTCAAACAGTGATACTAGAGGATGTGGTGCTGGTCCTTCAAGAGTCACTCTCAACCTATCTGTCCATAAAGCCTATAAAAAAAAACCTTCTTCATGTATTTTACAACACTTCAGCTTGTGATTCTTATTTAGTGGGGGTCATTTTTTAGGATTCTTTACCTAATTGAAGTCTCTGAGATCCTGACACCTTGCACTTCTGGAGACTCCAGGTAGGTTGCAGCTTTGGAAAATGGTGGCGCTGGAGACTAAAGGGTTCCTGATGGTTTCACCCTTAATTCTTCACCTTAATTCTTAATTCTTTTGCAGTTAACAGGTGTCTTTTCTTCACCACCTGTTTTTGTCAGATCCTGCTGACCCAACGAGCATTTCACTGTCCAATGGTCACGCCTTAACTGCAATGTCTAGTATTGCATTAGTATTGCATCCTTCTCATGGGCATTTAATACTTTTTGACTTTTCAGTCTGAGTTAAATCTCTTTTTTGGCTCAATTTATCTGTAAAAGAAAACATGCCTAATAATTCTGCACACCTGAATATAAGGTGATTTTCATTTCCAGCCTTCATGAACAATTATATATCACTTATACATTATTAAATACTAAATCAATAGTAGTTATTAGGATTACTGTGTTTTGGAATTGGTCAAATGTGCCTGGAAAAAAAATATGAACAGAAAATCAACGTGCCTAATAATTCTGCACTCCCTGTATTATCCTGTGAGCATGGATCTGGCTCAGGTTCAGGCATTCCTATTCCTCTATGGAGGTCAATACCACCACAAATCCCATCTGAAGCAAAGTACTGACAGTGCCTTTTCTTCTTCCAATGTAAGAAGGGGGAGTCATTTGGCCCATCATGTACCTGTTTTATTATATGTTGACCTCTGTGGTACCCTTGAGGCTTGCAAAGTCCTGCCACTTCTTCCTGACCTCCTTCCCTGATTTTAATGACCCTGCTTATAGTTAGTTTTACAGCAATATCCTCCCCGATTTTTTTGTTTTTGTTTATTTGCATGACTGCCATTAAACCTACAATCTCGATGGGTTTATCCTAAAGAATAAAATTTGTTACAAAATTATGTTAGTTTAGCTCCACCTGTAAAATAGCATTTTTTTTCCTCTTTTTTCTTTGTTTTGATTCAGCCATTTTTTTGTCTCCACCTATGTCTAAACTATGTGCTTATAGAGATTTTTGACCTTGTAGCAAATAATAATTAGGCTAAACATTTTGAAATACAAGCGTGTGCTACAACGCGAGCCATTCTATAAGGTGACTTTTCAGCACAACGGAGTCAAACGGACAGCGACTCTTAAGTAGCACTTAAAGCACAGCTGCGTACGATCGTGTTAAGTGTGCATTTGTGAAGCACGTGAAAGCAACACAAACGTTCCCCAGATAGCAAACTGACATTGAATCAACATAGAATCGATGTTTCTCGTGACATCGAAACGACGTTGATCTCCGACGTCGATCCGGCATCGTTTTGCTCATCGAAGTAATGTTGAACCAACGTCAGAAACGCAATTCAAAACTAACATAAAATCGATGCAACTGGTTTGCTTACCTAACGTTGAAACGATGTTGATTTCCATTAGTTGAAATGACGTAATAGAATTAACACATATTCAACATAAAATCTATATAATTGATTTGCCTACCTACCATTGAAATGACGTTATAAATAGGCTACAAAAACACATTTTCTACTACATGATTTAAAAATCTCATAGTAGGCCTACTTAATTACAATAAATAAATTAGTCTGTATAGGTAATAATTTATTAAACACATCACATTCAGTAAAAATTGCTTTATTATTCATACAAAATACATTTACGAATACCATTTTAGATCATACAAATACACAGAAAGTATAAAAGTAAATTATAGTAATATATAATCTAATGTCTCAAAGTTACAATTTAAAAGCAATATTGACTCGTGTTATTTTGAAAATAGGTGTGAAGCCATCATGAATATGTCCCCCGCACTTTTAATAAAACGTACACTCGTTATATCATTCATAGAAAATGCACTTATGTGCGAAGATCGATCGTTATCTGGAAATGCAGCCCAGATCAAGTGAAGCTATGGTTCAGATACATCGCTTTGAGATGCGTTGAGGAAAAATCGTCTCAGGTTATGACTATAACCATAGTTCCCTGAGAAGGGAACGAAACACTGCGTCCACTAGGGACAGCTTTGGGAACGCCCACAGCGTGATAGCGTCTGATGCACGTATGTCAACTCAGCCAATGGCAAGAGTGAGCGTCACAGGCGGGTGACGTCACGTCCAGGAAAGGATAAATATACATCCGGTCCGATCGCACTTCAGCTAAACTGCCGAAGCAAGGGATCACAGGGATGCAGGGAGTATGGCAAAGGGACGCAGTGTTTCGTTCCCTTCTCAGGGAACTATGGTTATAGTCATAACCTGAGACGTTCCCTTTCGAGGGAACTTCACACTGCGTCCACTAGGGACAGCTTTGGGAACGAAATACCAAAACGCCATAATACCAAATGCCTGTCGTGTGAAACTGTGGCACATTCAAGAAAGGAGCACTGAAGAACCTGGAGCACATTCCAGGTCAAGATCATAGTATCTCACAAATGTAAGAGGCGAGGACCAACCGGCCGCATCGCAGACTTCTTTGAGGGAAACCCCCGATACCAAGGCCTTAGAAGCCGCCATACTCCTAGTAGATTGGGCTTTGACAGCTAAGGGACACTGCTGATCAGAAGACCCATAAGCCAGTGAGATAGCCTCGACTATCCACTTGCTCATTGTATGTTTGGACGCAGGGAGACCCCTGTTCTGAGGTCCAAAACAAACAAACAATTGATCCGCTTTCCTCCACAGGGCAGCTCTGTGGACATAAGCATCCAGTGCTCGCACTGGACATATAAGGTTCAATCTTTCCTGGTCTGGATTAACAAATGGAGGAGGACAGAGAGCCTGCAGCACTATAGGCCGTGGAACATTGGTTAACACCTTCGGAACATACCCTAATCTAGGGTAAAGGAAAGCTTTAACCCTCCCTGGTGCAAACTCCAAGCACGAAGGGGATATTGATAAGGCCTGAAGGTCTCCTACTCTCTTAATAGAAGAGATGGCAAGAAGGAAAATGGTTTTCAGAGTCAGAAACTTTTCTGAGATGATGGCAAGTGGCTCGAACGGAGCCGCAGATAAGCCTTCCATCACTATAGCCAAATCCCAAGTAGGAACTCTAGTGCGCACCGTAGGCCTCAGCCTCTTAGTGCCACGAAGGAAACGAGTTACCAACGGGTCCCTCCCCACAGTAATACCATCCACATGGGCATGGTAAGCAGAAATAGATTAAACATACACCTTTAGTGTAGCAGGGGTCAACCCAGAAGAGAATTGCTCTTGTAAAAAATCTAGCACTGAACCAACAGGGCAGTTGACTGGATCTAACTGTCGTTCTTGACACCAAGATGTGAACAACCTCCACTTCAGGGCATATAGTCTCCTCGTGGATGGAGCTCTGGAGCTAAGAATGGTCTCCACTACCTCGGTAGAGAGACCAGACTCTATGAGCTCGGCCCCCTCAGCGGCCAAACCCACAGGTTCCACATTTCTGGGCAGGGGGTGAAATATTGAGCCTCCGCCTGAGATAGAAGATCCCTCCTGATCGGAATCTTCCAAGGTGAGCCATCGAGCAGTGTTACAAGGTTCGAGAACCAAATCCGGCTCGGCCAGTAAGGAGCTACTAGCAGTAGACTTATCCCCTCCCGGCGAACTTTCTCCAGAATTCCCTGGAGCAGAACAACTGGGGGAAATGCGTAGAGACGCCGCCTCGGCCACGTCTGTACCATGGCATCCAGTCCCAGAGGAGCTGGATGAGTCAAAGAGAACCAGAGTGGACAGTGCGTCGTATTCTGAGACGCAAACAGATCCACTTCCGCCTGGCCGTAAATCTCCCAAATGAGCTTCACCACCTCGGGGTGAAGTCTCCATTCCCCTGGCCTCAGCCCCTGTCTTGACAGGATGTCCGCTCCTATATTCTGGGCCCCCGGGATAAAGATTGCTCTCAAGGAGAGTAACTTCCCCAGAGACCACAGGAGGATCTGGTGCGCTAGCTTGCACAGTGGGCGTGAACGCAGACCCCCCTGACGATTTACATAGGAAACCACTGATGTGTTGTCCGTACGGACCAACACATGATGGCCCCTCAGGTCCGGGAGGAAGAACTTCAACGCATTGAAGACTGCCATCATCTCCAGGCAGTTGATGTGCCACGAAAGATGATGGTCCCCCCACAGACCCTGAGCTGAGCGGCCTTCCATTACCGCTCCCCAGCCCGTGAGAGAGGCATCTGTCGTCAGGGTGACTCGACGACATTGTGCCCCCAACACCGGACCCTGGGACAGGAACCAGGCTTTCTTCCATATGACCAAGGCGTGGAGACACCGCCGCGTGATCTTGATTATACGAAAAGGGTTCCCCCTCGGGGAAAACCCTCTGGTCCTGAGCCACCTCTGTAAGGGCCTCATGTACAGCAGGCCAAAAGGAATCACGTTGGACGCCGCTGCCATTAACCCCAGCAACTTTTGAAACTGCTTGACAGTGAATGACTGGCCTAGTTTGACTCTCTTTACAGCTGACAGAATCACAGCAATGCGCGTGGGTGAAAGCACTGCCCGCATTGCTACGGAATCCCAAACCACGCCTAGAAAAGTGGTCCTCTGTACTGGAGAAAGCACACTCTTCTTCACGTTCAGCCTCAACCCCAACTTTTGAATATGCGCAAGGACAACATCTCGATGCCGAACCGCCATCTCCAGCGACTGTGCCAGAATCAGCCAGTCGTCTATATAGTTCAGGTCTTTTGTTTCTCAGGAGTAATTAAATTATTATTCATGGCTCGTTCACGCCTACTTGCATAAGGGCTGAGTAAAGAAAAAGTGTTTTACAAAATGTAAATATATATATTGTTTTATGTGAATGAGTAGGCTCAACGATTCTCACATCATTTTGAAGCAAAAACTCTAGGCAAATACACACATTATTCAAAGGGCTTGTGAACATATCTATTGTGTGTTTTGAAGCCTTAATTATAAAACAATTTTTTTAGTTTAAAAAAAAATCATGCATAAACATTATTCTCTCAAAAATACAAGCATGTACATACATGTTGCTCAGATATTATGGTAGCCCAGTTTGTGCTGAATACAGTGTAATTGCACTTTTGCCATTAATGTGTTTATAAGCAACTGAAAATAGCACAAATGTCAGAGCATGTCAAAACTTCTAAAGGGCCCCAAAACAGCTCAGACTTCAGAGAGTTAATATCAAAGTTTGTTTTATCGAGTTAATATCGAGTTTTGTTTTGTAAAAAGTTAAAAAAAAAAATTTGTAGAAAGTGAATTTTTTTTGTTTTGTAATAAGTGAATTGCTTTCTTTACAGTAAATTTCGTTTTGTATAAATTGTATCTTAATTTTAATTTTTTTTTTTTTTTTGCATGAGACTACTTTCACAAACATAAAATAGTACAAAAAAATAGTAGTAAAAATGCTCTTAGTAATTTTTGTCTTGTTTCTAGTCTAAATATTTAAACATTCTTAAATCAAGATGCATTTACTAGATAAGTACAATTTATAATAAATATATATAATATATTTTCTTTGTCCTGTTGCTCTCAGTCACATATCTGAAGCTCATTCATTATGCAGGTCATTAGGCAGGTCATTATACAGGCTATTGTGTTCTTTTGTCCTCTCAGGTGATACTCATTATTATTAATTAGCTATCAAGCCTCCTTGCATACTGGCTTTGTGTCTTACAAATTGTAAATTAATATATTGTTTTATGTGAATGAGTAGGCTCAATGATTCTCACATCAGTTTAAAGCAAAAACTCTAGGCAAATACACCCATGAGTCAAAAGTATTGTGGACACATATCTATTGTGTGTTTTGAGGCCTTCATTTTAAAACTTTTTTTTTTTTTTAACCCTCTGTCATTTTTTATTTTTGGGGGAAAAAAATATTTCACCCCATTTTTTGGGAGCTTGGGGGTCCCTGATAATATATCCATAATAAAAAGCGTCACCCAACGAGTTTGAGGTGTTGATTTGGCCTCCAAATTCCCCAGATCCCAATCCAATCGAGCATCTGTGGGATGTGCTGAACAAACAACTCTGATCCATGGAGGCCCCACCTCACAACTTACAGGACTTAAAGGATCTGCTGCTAACATCTTGGTGTCAGATACCACAGCACACCTTCAGGGGTCTAGTGGAGTCCATACCTCGATGGGTCAGGGCTGTTTTGGCAGCAAAAGCGGGACCAACACAATATTAAGAGGTCGTAATGGTCATAATATTATGCCTTTTTTGTGTTAATAATAATGATAAAAAATATAAATGATACACATAATGCACATTCTTTGAGTTTTCTGAACGTGTAAAAACGTCTCGGTTACATATGTAACCCTCGTTCCCTGAAGGAGGGAACGGAGACGTACGTCGGAACTGACCGACGAATTGGGATCTGTCTTCAGAGACCAGTCTACTTCGAGTGTATTAGAAACGAGCCAATTGTATTGGCATGCGGTCCACGCACCGCCCCGCACCGCGGGTATAAACACGGAAGTGGAGAACCGCATATTGCTTTTCCAACTGAGGAGCCGAATAAGTGACTCGGCCCTTCAGCGGAAGCACAGCACCTGGCGACGGGACGTACGTCTCCGTTCCCTCCTTCAGGGAACGACGGTTACATACGTAACCGAGACGTTCCCTTTCAGTCGGTCACGTTCGACGTACGTCGGAACTGACCGACGAATTGGGATCCCTACCAACACGCCAGAGATGCTGGCCCTTCCAGCGCCCTGCCTGAGCTCACTGGACCACTCCTATGTTGGAGTGGGAGTCCAGGCTTCCGGCAGGGAAGGTCAGTCACTGCTGTTCCTGCAAGACCCACTCTGCGTGACTACTGGATAACGCTGGGAAGCGTGCCAGTCTCAGGGAGATGGAACGCTGCGGAGCCACGTCCTCCAAGGGAGGAGAGGTGGAATACTCATAAGGACTAACCTATCAGGGTAGTGCAACATATGGCAGTCTCTGGGGTGGATCCAACCTGGTCCCAGGGGGGAAAGAACACACCCAGAGACGACAGAGCGGGGCTCTGTCAAGGGAAAGACACAGGGCTAGCCGAGTAGGGTAGCAGGTACCGTGGAAATACACATATGGGGTCGCCGTGAGGGGACCAACACATATTGAACCCAGCCTACACACACGTTCCACAAGGCATACGGGTGCAGGCCTGGCGTCAGACGGCCGCAATGTCTGACACCGAAGGGGTGATGGGAGGAGCTCGACAGGGTTCACCATTTCTGGGGAACACAACTGGTGAAGATAAACGCACGAATCCGGCCATAGGCGGGAGTGGCGTAGCAAGCCGACACAGGAACGGGCACTTCACGTCTACCGGCCGTTGGAGGCGAGTACACTGGAAGAAACCGGCTCCACACGGAGGCTATAGAATCTAGCGAACGTGTTAGGTGTCGCCCAGCCCGCAGCTCTACAGATGTCTGTCAGCGAGGCGCCTTGAGCAGCGCCCAGGAGGAGGCAACACTCCTTGTGGAGTGCGCTCGCAACCCGAACGGGCAAGGCACGTCTTGCAATTGGTACGCTAAAGGACGATAGCATCCACTATCCAGTGGGCTAACCTCTGCTTGGAGACAGCCTTTCCCTTCTGCTGCCTCCATAACAGACGAAGAGCTGCTCTGAGGTCCTAAAGCTTTGTGTCCGGTCAACGTAAGCGCGAAGAGCGCGGACGGGACATAACAAAGCCAGGGCTGGGTCTGCCTCCTCCGAGGGCAGCGCTTGCAGGTTCACCACCTGGTCCCGAAAGGGAGTGGTAGGAACCTTGGGCACGTATCCGGGCCGGGGTCTCAGGGATGACTTGAGAGTTACCGGGCCCGAATTCTAGGCACGATTCGTAGACCGAAGCGCATGCAGGTCCCCCACCCTCTTGATTGAGGCCAATGCAGTCAGGAGTACCGTCTTCATAGACAGGATTTTTAACTCAACGGACTGCAAAGGCTCAAAAGGAGGGCCCTGAAGTGCTCTGAGCACCAGGCTAAGTCCCAAGAGGGTAGCGAGATAGAACGAGGAGGATTTAGTCTCCTCGCACCTCTGAGGAACCTGACGATTAAGTCGTGCTTCCCTAAGGTTTTACCTTCAACTACATCGTGATACGCCGCTATTGCTGCAACGTACACTTTCAGGGTGGAGGGAGACAGCCTTCGCTCCAACCCATCTTGTAGGAAAGAAAGCACAACATTAATCGAACATTCCGGGGGTCTTCTGGCGAGAAGAACACCACTCAACGAACAGGTTCCACTTCAGGGCATAGAGGCGCCTCGTAGAGGGGGCTCTAGCTGAAGTGATGGTGTCTACCACTGCCTGTGGCAGGCCACCTAGAACCTCCGCGTCCCGTCCAGGGACCAGACATGGAGTTTCCAGAGGTCTGGACGCAGGTGCCATATAGTGCCCCCCTCCCTGAGAAAGAAGGTCCTTCCTCAGGGGAATCGGCCAGG
>JARQWZ010004593.1:95000-97500 GCA_033150135.1 Gobio occitaniae | reverse complement strand
TATATTATTGCAGGAAACATTTTGGAAAGATGAAATGATGGATAGTTTTAAAAGAAAATGGAAAGGAGGAATGTTTTATAATAACGGAGAAGGGGGGAAAGGGAAAGGTGTTGCTATTTTATGCAAAAGAAATGTGAGTGATGATGTTGAAATCTTTTATAAGGATAAAGAAGGAAAATGCATTATTGTAAAAATGGCTATAGGAGGGGAAAACGTTTTTCTGTGTAATGTACATGCGCCAAACCCAGAGGCTGAAAAGAAAACGTTTTTTAATAATTTAAATGGCCAGATAGGAAACGGGGAAAGAATTATTCTAATGGGGGATTTTAATACAGTGTTTAGTAGAATGGATATAGCAAATGATATGGTTTATAAAAGAGACAGTGGGAGAGAAGAATTGCTCAAACTAATGGATACAAATGATCTAATAGATATATGGAGGGAGAGGAATGAGGGTATAAGAGACTTCTCTAGAAGACAGTTAGTAAAAGATCAAATGAAGCAAAGTAGAATAGATTTTATGTTAATTAAAAGGAATATGAGGAGAATGGTTGATAAAATATATTATAAGATGACTTCTTTAAGTGACCATGGAATGTTAATGGTACATTTGAATGAAGTAGGGGTAGAGAGAGGAAAGGGGGTATGGTGTTTAAATAATGAGCTGTTAAAAGATGAGGGGTATAAAATTAAGATAGAAGAAATAATAATGAAGGAGAGAGAGAATGGAATGTATGAAGAAGATAAGAGGGTCTGGTGGGATAATGTTAAGTATGAGATAAAGAAATATTCAATAAGCTACAGCAGTTTGATACAAAAGATTAAGAGGAAGGAAGAGCAAACAGTTAGACAGGTTTTGAAAGATGAATTACAAAAAGAGAATGGAGATATAGAAACAATTTTAGACTATGAGAACAGGTTAAAAGAGATTGAAGGGGAAAAATGTAGAGGAGCTATGATAAGGAGTAGGGCAAAAAATGTAATGGAAGGAGAAAAGTGCACAAAATTCTTTTTTAGCTTAGAGGAAAATAGACAAAGGGCGGATACAATAAAGGAGGTATTAAAGCTGGACGGAAGTAGAACGAAAGAGAGTGAGGAGATATTAGAATGTGTAAAAGAGTTTTATGCGCGTCTTTTTAAAAGTGAAGGGACGCAAGAAGAAGAAAGACAGTTTTTATTAAGTAAGGTAAAAACAAAAGTTAATAAAGAGGATAAAGAAAGGTGTGATATGGATTTGTTGGATGAGGAAATAGAGGCAGCCATATCACAGTTGAATAATGGTAAAAGTCCAGGAGCAGACGGTTTGACTAGTGAATTTTATAAGACTTTTAGGAATACATTAACGCCGGTTCTAAAAGAGATATATAAGGTAATATATGATAAAGGGAAAGCAAGCCAATTGATGAGAGTAGGAATGGTGAAATTAATTTTTAAGAAAAGAGGTGATTCAGCAGATTTAAAGAACTATAGGCCTATATCAATGTTAAATACAGATTTTAAAATTTTAGCCAAAGTTTTAGCAAATCGATTAAAGAGGGTTTTACCAGAAATAATAACAACGAATCAAGCTTATTCTATTATAGGGAGGGACATTACAGATACGGTTATGAATATACGGGATAAAGTAAGTTATATGATTGAAAACAAAAAGGAAGGATACATTTTTAGTTTAGACCTGGAAAAAGCCTTCGATAGGGTAGAACATGATTTTTTATTTGAGCTTTTAGAGCATTTTGGCTTCGGGGATAGTTTTATAAAATGGATTAGAGCTTTATATACAGATGCAATTAGTTTTATAAAGTGCAATGGTTTTATGACAGATGTTTTTAGCTTAACAAGGTCTATAAGGCAGGGATGCCCGTTATCAGCCTTGTTATATAGTATTGTAGCTGAACCTTTGGGTTTAACAGTTGCAGAAGACGTAAATATTAAAGGGGTTGGCTTTGGTGGATCAGAAAAAGAACAAAAAATTTACCAATATGCGGATGATACCACTTTAATTCTAAAGGACACTGAGAGCATTGAGGGAGCTATGGGGAAAATACAAAAATATTGTAAGGGGTCAGGAGCAAAAATAAACATAGATAAAACTGTAATGATGAGAATAGGAACAGCAAAACAATTACCTGACTACCTTAATTTTAAAGAGGAGACAGAAAATATGAAAATCCTGGGAATTCGAATTGGGAAAGAGGAAAAGAAAACTAGAGATATAATATGGGATGAGATTTTAGGAGGAATTGAGAGGAGGTTGACATTTTGGAGACAAAGAGTGTTGGGCTTAAGAGGGAAAGTTTTGGTTGTGAATGCTCTGATGCTGTCAAAAGTATGGTATACTTTAGAAGTAACGCCTTTACCTATATGGGTTTTTAGGAGGCTGAAAACATGTATTTTAAAATTTATATGGGATGGGAAACCTGCAAAGATTGCATATGATACATTGATAGGACCGGTTGAGAAGGGAGGTTTAGGCTTGTTAGACCCTGTTTTAAGAATGAAG
>JARQWZ010004593.1:87500-90000 GCA_033150135.1 Gobio occitaniae | reverse complement strand
GAGTTGGAGAGAGGGGAAGAAAATGAGATGGAGGGAATTACGAAAGGAGTTTTTGGGGGTCTGGTGGTTGATGGTGGGAAAGGAAGGAGGGAGGATAAAAATGAAAAGGAACAAGTAGAAGAATGCATAGAAGTTAATTTGGAGGAGCTTAGGAGGGGAATGAAAAGAGGGAAAATAAATAAAACTAGTTCAGAAGAAGGTGGGGGAAAAGGACAGAGAAAGAAAATGAACTTAAGTGCAAACAAGGATGGTGTTTTATTGGAGGAGGGGGAAGAAAGAAATGAAACATGAATGTGTTGTTTGTAATGACCCTCTGCTTTATTTCAATCAATGTGAGGGGATTAACTAGTGTGGATAAATTTGACAAAATGAAAGAGTTATGCAAAAAAGCTGATGTTATATTATTGCAGGAAACATTTTGGAAAGATGAAATGATGGATAGTTTTAAAAGAAAATGGAAAGGAGGAATGTTTTATAATAACGGAGAAGGGGGGAAAGGGAAAGGTGTTGCTATTTTATGCAAAAGAAATGTGAGTGATGATGTTGAAATCTTTTATAAGGATAAAGAAGGAAAATGCATTATTGTAAAAATGGCTATAGGAGGGGAAAACGTTTTTCTGTGTAATGTACATGCGCCAAACCCAGAGGCTGAAAAGAAAACGTTTTTTAATAATTTAAATGGCCAGATAGGAAACGGGGAAAGAATTATTCTAATGGGGGATTTTAATACAGTGTTTAGTAGAATGGATATAGCAAATGATATGGTTTATAAAAGAGACAGTGGGAGAGAAGAATTGCTCAAACTAATGGATACAAATGATCTAATAGATATATGGAGGGAGAGGAATGAGGGTATAAGAGACTTCTCTAGAAGACAGTTAGTAAAAGATCAAATGAAGCAAAGTAGAATAGATTTTATGTTAATTAAAAGGAATATGAGGAGAATGGTTGATAAAATATATTATAAGATGACTTCTTTAAGTGACCATGGAATGTTAATGGTACATTTGAATGAAGTAGGGGTAGAGAGAGGAAAGGGGGTATGGTGTTTAAATAATGAGCTGTTAAAAGATGAGGGGTATAAAATTAAGATAGAAGAAATAATAATGAAGGAGAGAGAGAATGGAATGTATGAAGAAGATAAGAGGGTCTGGTGGGATAATGTTAAGTATGAGATAAAGAAATATTCAATAAGCTACAGCAGTTTGATACAAAAGATTAAGAGGAAGGAAGAGCAAACAGTTAGACAGGTTTTGAAAGATGAATTACAAAAAGAGAATGGAGATATAGAAACAATTTTAGACTATGAGAACAGGTTAAAAGAGATTGAAGGGGAAAAATGTAGAGGAGCTATGATAAGGAGTAGGGCAAAAAATGTAATGGAAGGAGAAAAGTGCACAAAATTCTTTTTTAGCTTAGAGGAAAATAGACAAAGGGCGGATACAATAAAGGAGGTATTAAAGCTGGACGGAAGTAGAACGAAAGAGAGTGAGGAGATATTAGAATGTGTAAAAGAGTTTTATGCGCGTCTTTTTAAAAGTGAAGGGACGCAAGAAGAAGAAAGACAGTTTTTATTAAGTAAGGTAAAAACAAAAGTTAATAAAGAGGATAAAGAAAGGTGTGATATGGATTTGTTGGATGAGGAAATAGAGGCAGCCATATCACAGTTGAATAATGGTAAAAGTCCAGGAGCAGACGGTTTGACTAGTGAATTTTATAAGACTTTTAGGAATACATTAACGCCGGTTCTAAAAGAGATATATAAGGTAATATATGATAAAGGGAAAGCAAGCCAATTGATGAGAGTAGGAATGGTGAAATTAATTTTTAAGAAAAGAGGTGATTCAGCAGATTTAAAGAACTATAGGCCTATATCAATGTTAAATACAGATTTTAAAATTTTAGCCAAAGTTTTAGCAAATCGATTAAAGAGGGTTTTACCAGAAATAATAACAACGAATCAAGCTTATTCTATTATAGGGAGGGACATTACAGATACGGTTATGAATATACGGGATAAAGTAAGTTATATGATTGAAAACAAAAAGGAAGGATACATTTTTAGTTTAGACCTGGAAAAAGCCTTCGATAGGGTAGAACATGATTTTTTATTTGAGCTTTTAGAGCATTTTGGCTTCGGGGATAGTTTTATAAAATGGATTAGAGCTTTATATACAGATGCAATTAGTTTTATAAAGTGCAATGGTTTTATGACAGATGTTTTTAGCTTAACAAGGTCTATAAGGCAGGGATGCCCGTTATCAGCCTTGTTATATAGTATTGTAGCTGAACCTTTGGGTTTAACAGTTGCAGAAGACGTAAATATTAAAGGGGTTGGCTTTGGTGGATCAGAAAAAGAACAAAAAATTTACCAATATGCGGATGATACCACTTTAATTCTAAAGGACACTGAGAGCATTGAGGGAGCTATGGGGAAAATACAAAAATATTGTAAGGGGTCAGGAGCAAAAATAAACATAGATAAAACTGTAATGATGAG
>JARQWZ010004593.1:5000-7500 GCA_033150135.1 Gobio occitaniae | reverse complement strand
GAGAAATGGAAAAAAGAAGGAATATACAAGAAGACAGTTGGTGGGGAATTTTATGTGTCAAACGAGAATAGACTACTTTTTAAGCACCAGGAATTTGGAATGTTTTATTGATGGGGTGTTTTATAAAGAAACAACTTTAAGTGATCACAAAATGGTGTTAATGAGAATAGATTTTAAAAGAGAAATGAAGGGTCCAGGGATATGGATTTTAAACACTGGAGTTTTAAAGGAACAGCATTTTAAAAAAGAGATAGAAAACATATTAGATGAAGGGAAAAAAGACTTGATGTACATAGAAGATAAAAGACAATGGTGGGAAAACATGAAATATGACATAAAGAAATATACAATGAACTACTCTAAATTGTTACAAAAAGTGAAAAGAGCAAAAGAGGAAGAAATAAGAAGAACGTTAAGAGAGGAGCTAAATAAAAAGGAAGTAAATGTGCAAAGAGTAGTTGAAGTGGAGGAAAAGTTAAAGAAAATAGAAGAAGAGAAATACAAAGGGGCAATGCTAAGAAGTAAAGCAAAATATACGGTGGAAGGGGAAAAATGTAACCGATTCTTTTTTAACCTTGAGAAAAGCAGGGGGAGGGCAGAAATAATTAAAGAACTTAAGAATAAAGAAGGACAAGCGGTTTTAAGCACAGAGGGAATTTTAAATGAAATAAGCACGTTTTATGAAGAACTTTTTAAATCAGAGGGAGGAGATGAGGAAAAAAGAAATATTTTATTACAACAGATAACAAGAAAGGTCAGTGAGAGGGATAAAAAGGATTGTGAAAAAGATATAACAACAGAAGAAATTATAGAAGCCATAAACCAGCTAGGAGTGAAGAAAAGCCCAGGAATAGATGGTATTGGAAGTGAGTTTTACAAGGTTCTTAAAGAAAAAGTAAGCCCAATTTTAAAAGAAATCTATGAAGAGGTTTTCAAAAAAGAAAGAGTACACCCAAGAATGGGCCTAGGCTTAATGAAAATAATCTATAAGAAAAAAGGAGACAAAACAGAACTGAAGAATTTTAGGCCCATTACAATGTTAAACACAGATTTAAAAATTTTAGCCAAAGTTTTAGCAAACAGACTAAAAAATGTCATGCCAAACATAATAGAAACTAACCAGGCTTACGGAGTAAAGGGGAGGGACATAGCAGACATCACAAGCAGCATAAGAGATATAGTAGGATACATAAAAGAAAAAGGAAAGAGCGCATACGTTATAAGCATGGATTTTGAAAAGGCATTTGACAGAGTGGAACAGGGGTTTTTATTGGGAGTTTTAAAACAATTTGGTTTTGGAGGGAATTTTATAAAATGGATATCAGTTTTATACAGTGATATTTTAACAAAAGTAAAGTGTAATGGTTTTTTAACGCAGCCTTTTAAAGTTTTAAGATCCATAAGACAGGGGTGCCCACTGTCAGCGCAATTATATTCGTTGGTGGCAGAACCCCTAGGGCTTTTAATAAACAGAGAAAAAGGAATAAAAGGGATACAATTTGAAGGAAAAGAAGAACTAACGAAAATATTCCAATACGCAGACGATACGACAATTGTGATTGAAAATATAGAAAGTGTTAAAGAAGTGATGGAAAAAATTAAATGCTATTGCGAGGGCTCAGGTGCAAAAATAAACGAAGAAAAAACAGTATATATGAAGTTTGGAAAGGCAGAGGTTTTAACGGGGGTTGTTAAGTTCATAGAGGTACAAGAGATGAAGATCTTAGGAGCAATTTTAGCAAAGAACGAAAAGGAAGCTGTTGATAATATGTGGGAAGAGACGCTGGGAGGAATGGAAAGAAGACTGATTTTTTGGAGAAATAGGTTTTTAAGTTTGAAAGGGAAAATTTTAACTGTAAACGTA
Organism: Gobio occitaniae; assembly: GCA_033150135.1. Taxonomy (NCBI): domain Eukaryota; kingdom Metazoa; phylum Chordata; class Actinopteri; order Cypriniformes; family Gobionidae; genus Gobio; species Gobio occitaniae. The sequence continues at coordinate 5,636 of JARQWZ010004593.1, read as the reverse complement.
TTAATGTTATCAAAGATGTGGTATAATTTACATGTGATGCCATTGCCAAACTGGGTTTTTAAGAGAATAAAAAAGAGTATTTTAGAATTTTTATGGGAAAAAAAGCCTCCAAGGATAGCATACTGTACGCTGATAGGAAACCCAGAAGAGGGAGGGATGGGTTTAGTTGATGTGGAACAAAAGATGAAAAGCATGAGGGTAAAAGTGGTTAGGAAATTTTTGGATGACAAGAATAGAGCTGAATGGAAGAAATTGATGGGTTTTTATTTAAATAAATGTGGGAATTTTAATCTTGGGGAAAACTTTTTATGGATGAAGTTGAAAGTTTGGATGATAGAAGGGATTCCACAGTTTTATAAGGAGGTTTTAAATGCTTGGAAGCTTTTTCTAACAGAGGTGGATTTTAATCCAGAGGGGAGGGAAGGGATTTTAAACCAGCCTCTGTTTTTAAATGACAAAATAAAGATACAAGAGAGAGATATCTATTTTAAGAAGTGGCTACAAGTGGGGATTGTAAAAGTGAGAGATATTTTATGGGAATACAAAGAGGGATTTTTACCACTTCAAGTGATTATGGATGCGATGGAGGAGGAGAAGGAGGATTTTAATGTGATGGTTTTAAAAAAACAGTATGAA